>NGKF01000003.1:1361941-1423028 GCA_002162555.1 Monilinia aucupariae
CCCCAAATTTCTATTCCAATTCTTCACCTCTCTCCTTTCCCACCCCCATCATATCTCTCTCCCCAAAAGCCCAAAGCTCAAACCCTCCCTCTGGTGCTCCTACCCCCCCTTTCGCCACCACTAGAACAATCGCGCAGCAAGCGGTTGAAACCCCGCTCCGCACCAAGAACTCATGAATCGCGCCATCGACCTTCATTTACCATAGCAGCACTCGAGTAGGTTCGATTCTCCACCCATGCTAAGTATTGCTCCGGGCCGCCATAGCTAGACCCTCGGGCAACCTTGTATCCCACGTTCACGTTCCCATCCTTACTGTTTATCATTGTGATTTTTATCCTTCAATCTTACGTGTGTTGTTTGTTATGTGTAACTTGTCAATTACTTGATATACACCACTCGTACGAGTAAAGCTTGACGTAATCTCTCTCCCTCGGGACAAAACCCCCCTTTTCGGTTAGAATCGTTTGGATCATCTCGCTAATTGGGGGTGTTGGAGTTGTGTGTCTTTTGTAGGTTGTATTTTAGGGGTTGGAGCTTTGGTTAGGTTAATAGGTTTGGTTGTTATATATACGAGTATATATATATTCGAGTATACTCGTACATACATACTACAGTCCAAAACAAAGCTGACGATAAGAGGTGCTGTTGATCAGGTAGGTAGGTATATCTGCAATAAAATCCACTCAAGATATGCTATATCCTCTCGATAGAAAAAATCACTCAGATAAGGTTGCTTTGATGGCAAAAGCTCTCATTTGATGTGAATTCATTATTTGCTCTTCAAGAACGAAATATAAGGATAATTACACCTCCACCGGTGCTCCCTCGTCCTCGGGTTTGGTTGATTGGTTGATTATCATATTTTGGTTCCTCAATGTTATCTTCTTCCGGATCTAAATTATGCCCACCTGTTCCAGTAGCTTTAATTGACTGGGTTTTGAATTTCATCAATCTCATCAATCTCACTTGGTTTGATCCAATCCTGTTCCTCCTCTTCCGAACCGAAATCCCCAGCCAAAGAACCGCCATCGCCCTCTAGCTCACTTTCTTCCTCTCCACTAATCTCGTTTCCTGCGCCATATGCAGCATGATCAAGAGCCAATCCATTCAATCCAACCTGTCTACCGATACCCAACCCGACCCCCCCCAAACCCCACCGAAGAAATCTCCGTCAAAGAATCCGGCTTCCCTCCCTTCGGCCCCCTCATCTCCAAAATCTGCGCCAGAACCTCCTCCCTAAAAACTCGCGACATCCTAATCAAAATATCCCTTTAACCATCTCCCCATGAACATCCCCATCCTTCACATCCGGTGCTCTCCAATTCAGATAACTATTATGATGACTACTCGGCACCACAAAATGGCCCGGATGCATTTTAATGTAGTTGTAACAGCAATAGCAAGCCGGCTTGCTACACGCTATGTATCGATCGTTATTTACGAACGCGAGATGGTGGGTATAGAAATGCTGGAGGATGAGTAACTCGGCATGGATCTTGGGCCGCCAGTTCTTATCTTGGCAGTGAGAGTGTAGGTTGTGGAAGAGTTGGAATTTATGATCCATCTCTTCAAGGGCGGCGCGGTAGGAGATGATGTTGGCGGGGTCGCACATCATTCTGCCGATTATGGCTGATAATTCGGGCTTGCGTTCTTGAAGGGGTGGGGGATGGCATGGGGCTGNGGGGATGCGGGATATGGTTATTTTGGTGAAGAGTGTTGGTAAGAGTGAGCCGGCGGATATGAGCATTTTGACTGCTTTTATGGTATGGCTGAGACGACCGATGGTATGCCGAATTTTGGCGAAGCGAGTTGAGAATGGACATCTGATGTTAATAAGATGGTTTAGGTTGGTGAATTCTTTTGATGTGGTTGTTTCATAGCAGAAACGGCAGAGTCCAGATGGATTCTTAGTGAGAGCGAGCATTTCGTACAGCCACAAGTGAAGCTGAGGTGGGAGAGAGTCTAAGTATCAGGTTCATCAGATTCATGGCTCGAGATAAATTTCGAAGAGAATGTATTGCTATAAATTGTAATATGCATAACTTACCTGTATTTGCGTCACCCAACTTCGCATTCCATTTCTCAAGCACAAAATCAATGTTTTCAGCCAGAAACTTGCTATAGCAAGATATCCTCTTCTCAGAATGTTTTATTGAGAGTACAAATATCGTTTCCTCAATTTTCCCCTTCTCTTTCTCTCCATCTACATCTTTCCCAACCATCAACATATCTCTTAGCAAATCAAGCACCTTTCCTAAAAACTCAATCATTCGATCCGGCCTCGAACACTTATTCGAAGCAACGTGATATACAATCTCTCCTGTACCCATTTGCTGTAACGCAATCGCAGTAGTACTATCGCCCCCTTTCTCAAAACCACATAAATAAGCTAAATGTCTTGTAAATGATCTTCTCAGTTGAATCAGATTTGTGTTCTGCGAATATGGGCCCAAGGATTCGCGATTGGGATGCAAGAGCCATTCCTCATCGTGATCAGATTGGAATTCTTCCTCTGGTGTCTGTCCACCTCGATTCTTACCAAATACGGTGAGTAACACCAAAGCTTCGTAGAATCTTTTGGATAATTTGGGGGCCAAGGGTATGAGAGATAGATTGGAAGTTGGAAGTTTTCTGGCATTCATAGTTGCCCCCTTATTCTCGCGATTCTGGCCTTTCTGCACGATCGCTGAATTCTTTGCCTTTGCCTTTTCCTTCTCTGTTAGTGCATTTTGGCCTCGAGACTCGGTTTGTCCCCCGTTTCCTACCAAAGTATTTTGTAATACTCGTATAGATCCGGGTTTCACTCTCGATTTTAATTTCGCCATTTAGATCGGTATCAGTTGATGACCTCGAAGTTAAGCATATTTTTATAATGTAGGAGCAAAGGAATACTCGAGGAGTATATATTAAATACAATTGGGCTCCCACAGCCATGAATGTGCAGCCACCCGCTGGCGAGAGCCCTACCCATAGCTTTTAATGCAGGTTATCCAATGAGGAATGTGACTACATGCGGTGTGCCTAACATTCCTCCATACATAAAACGGTCAGATTGTTTGATGCAGAATCCTTTATAAACCCTTAGTGGCTGATCTGAAAAATCCGATTGCGTTTGAAGGGCTCAGTTGAATGAGAAGGTTTGATTGGGTTGAGAGATGATAGTCAGAAATACTCGTACTTCTTGCATCGTTGAGTGACTGATCTCCGAATTTTGTTCTGAATCCTGATATAAAAACTTCATCATTCATCAACATACCGCCAAGAAAGCGAATATTCCTAAGGGGAGATCAACAGCAGGTAAGAACCAGTTAAAAGAGAAGTTCCCACTTGGGTGTCGACGGCTCGATGTACTTCTTCATTTTGAAAACTCAGAGCTGCATATTGATTGCAAGCTCCTTCACTCTCAGAATAAGTTACAAGTTTGAGGCCATAATCGTATACGTTGTATTCATGGATACTCACCCGGTGACTTGTTTTATAAATAGCTACACCGATGTAATCAACCCTATATGGATATAGTATATATGTACAACATACGTACCGCCAATTGTCTTCATGAACCTAACTGAGAAGTTCCTTGATATCCTCGATCCGCTGTAATTTCTTTTCCTCGTCACTCATCATACCCAGAGAACTCGCGCTGTGAGTCGACTGTTAGTATCCGGTTCAATATTTGATATGCAGAAAAGAAAGGAAAAGGTCCCTCAAACTCACATGAACTTCTTCCGGTCTTGAACCCTCAACATCCTCTCCTCCACGCTTCCCTTCACAATAAACCTCTTGACAATCACTTCATCTACCTGCCCCATCCGATGTACTCGATCAATTGCCTGAGCCTCGACTGCAAAACTCCACCACGGGTCCATCATAAACACTCTCTTCGCCATCGTCAAGTTCAATCCTACACCACCAGCTCTCAGACTCAAGAGTAGCACCACGCCCTTCTCACTATCTTTAAACTGTGTTAGGACGGCTGCTCGAGCTTTCTGAGTCATAGATCCATCTAAGCGCAAAAACGGAATAGATGAGCGGGTTAATGCTGGTTCGATGAGTGAGAGGAAGGATGTGAATTGACTGAACACGACGGATTTGGTGACTGGGGATTCTTTTCGGAGGAGTTTGAGATTGCTTAATAATGCGCCAATTTTAGCAGATCCATTGGATCCGATTCTCTGTAAACTTATTTTTGGTTTACCATTCTTACTATCTGTATGTCCTTCATCTTTCACTACCTCAAAGATATCATGTGAATTGAGTAGTTCACGACAGCTGAAGCAGCGCGGTAATTCGCCTTTATCGGTTTGATGTTTGATGTAATCAAGTAGACACTGCTTACACGCTGAGTGCCAGCAACCTGTGACGGTTTGTTCGATCATTGGCTCTTCGGAACAAACGGGACATTCATTTTCTGCTTCGTCGCGGATTTGTTCAAGAACATGAGCGCCAAATGTATTGGTATTGGCAGCTTCTTCATTGAGTTTGAATCGTTCGATGAGGTTTTGAAGGTCCATATCGTCAGTGAGACCGCTTGCAGCATCTGCAGCTTCGGCTGCGTCTTCTTCATCTGCTACTAGGTTTTGATTGCGGGCCAAGATGGGATGGCAGCATGATTGGCGGAGGCGGAGAATCTGGGCGAATATACTGGTATAGGCTTTGAGAACAGTGCCTGCTTCTACGTTGACTGAGAAGACCCGCTTAGCTCTCATGAAGATGTGATCGTAGACTTCGCGCTCGGGTTCTGATAGCTCGATTTCAACGATGTCGATGGTCTTTTTTGGTAGAGGAACTAATGCTTCGCCGCTTGGTGTTTTCATATCTTTTGTCCGACGAAGTACCAAGGGTTCCAGTACTGTCTGAACTACGTCGAGGGCACGCATAAAGTCTTTGGATTCAAATGGGATTGTAATGAATGTTTTCCAGAAGGAGAAATTGTTCCAAGGCTCCACTCTTAAAAACCGAACCAGGCTGAAAAGATCTTCCAATCGATTGACAATGGGTGTGCCGGTAAGTGCCCATCGATGCTCGGCAGCAATCTCGTAGCCTAGAAAGTCTAGTTAGTATAAGGCTTGCAACATTTTGAGAACACATGACAATTATATCATGTTTGGGCTACTGCAATATGCCCAGGTTGACTTACATGCTTTCGCAGTTTTGGACTGTCTATTTTTGATATGATGTGCTTCATCCAAAATTACACGGAAGAAGGATAAAGAAAATAGCCCGTCATGACCTCCCCGATCACCGTTCCTGGCAATAACCTGATTAAACTCTGATAAAACGACGCCATAACTTGTAATGACAACATTTGGCGCTGATGCAGCATTTCCCTCACAACAAAGAGCCTGAAGATTTTCAGTTTTATCACTACCATAGTAAACAATACTCTTCATTGTCCCATCCTTGGAAGCATTTTCTGCTTCACTTTGCCATTGGGCCAGAAGTGACATTGGTGCCACCACAAGAGTTGTACAAGGAGCCCTTTCTACGGACGATAAATTTGACGGAAGTCGAGGGAGACTATTCACGGATGTAGCCTTCGAGCGTTTTTCGTCGAGTTTCAAGGCTACGTCAGACTTATTGGAGTGGATAAGGCTCATCATCTCAATTGTCTTTCCCAGACCCATCTCATCGGCAAGAATACCCCCGAGACAATGTTGTTCTTGAAGAGGAAACTCTAAGGAAAGTGCGCCAGAATATGGGTTGACGTAAAACTTATCTTGATCAGCTACCTGAACAAGCTCTTTATCATCCATATCCTTCGTTGGCCAAGCATATTCTTCCCACAGAGGATGCATGGAGGCTTCTGTCTTTTTGTCTCTCCCGTCGCGCTCTTTCGCCATCATCCAATATAATGCTTGCTTTTGATATGGCCTCAAATCCATCGCAAAACTTTCTGCTGGCTCAGCCTCGGGGGCATTAAAATCAAATGATTGGGCTTTGCTGTATAATGTGTCAAGTTGGTCTTGTTCAAGCTCTTTCCCTTCCTCTGCTTCTTCAGATGGGGGGGTAGAACCCCCCGAACCAGGAATTTTAGGTTCATCTTTATCGTAATGTTCAGCTGACTCTGTTGCACTGAGAAGCCCCTGACGCTTGTGTTTTGCGGTGGCTTGGTTCGTTTGCGTGGGAAGCAGATTGACCTCCTCGAATAATTTTACCAAGGCGATCTGACGTAGTCTTAAATCTTTTTCTTCAGAACTTTCTCTTTCGTCAAATAGACCTGTTGTACGATTGTCTGGTACCTGGAAACCGCGCTTGTCGAAAGCAGTCCGCAATAACGAACATTGAAGTTGAAGAAATACAGTATCATTGGTACGAATTCTTTCTGGAGCATATACACATGTGCCCTCAAATTTGCATATTTTTTGATCAATCAATGTAGAAACCCAGTTTGCGGTTTCGCGAGGAAGGCGGCCAACTTCAAACCCCTTCGAATTGGTAAAGCGTACAATAACATCGACACGTCTTGCTGCAGCACTATTAGGTTTGGGTAGTGTTTGAGTGACTGAAGTTTTGCCTTTCCCTCCTCCTTTCAGAGCCTTGGGTGGTTGAATCTTTTGACGTTCTATACGCACAACTTCACCATGCTTAATAATGTTTGTTCCGCTCTTTGTAGCCCAGGCCTCAACCCCAAAAGCTCCTACGTACCGATATTCTGGCATCATCCGATGAAGTGAGGTTGGCTTTGGGCCATCAGCAGTACCGCTATTGGGAGTCTTCATAAAAGAACTGACAGTGCCTTTGAAGTTCGATGATGACCGAGCAAGCCCTGCGACAATTGTAGATTTTTTCCAGGATCCATCAAAGTACATATTCACAGCTCTCTCGATATCATTTCCCGACGCTTCTCGCAGCCTTTTCAGTACTTCGGGAGTCACCTTGTCGCCTATGAAGTTTTCGAAGGTTTCCTGGCTGAAGGAAATCTGCGAGTCCTTAGCAAGATTATCCTTTTCTCCAGCTGGGTCATTCTGGGAATCGTTTTCTGCGATTTCGTTCGCGATAGTCTCAATTGCTGGAGGCAACGCGTCGATTTCGTTCGGTACATTTGGCGCCTCCTCTCCTTCTGAAGACTCGAACCCCTCAGCTTTGTCTGTAAAGAATCTTCTTCTCTTTGCTGGAGGCCCCTCCATATCTGCAGAGGCTATGAGAATTGCAATTGAATTGAATCTGTCATTCCAAACTTTCATCAAAAGCAAGTGCAACGATGTAATGTTTTATTTGGTGGTGGAAAACGCGAGGTCACGCGTTCCAACTTCTGGACGCGATAAAAACTAATTTTGATTTCAGTGACGTCGGGATATTATCATCTCATCCTCATTGTCAACGATTTTGTTAATAACTCAGTCAACGAATCTGTTAATATATATAAAAATTCGAAGCGCAATACTTCAAAGGGAAATACAATCCTCAATCCTCTCATGAACTGAAAATTATATGAATAAATCTCAATGTACAAATCGCAAACTCTCCGACGGCTTCAGAGCTGTTCTAAGGCGTATATCAATGCGAGATGCTCCTATGCTACGACATCCTATAGCACGCCTGCACCTTATGCTTCTAGGTTATCGGAAGAAGACATCAATCAAGCTAGAACATATTGTTCCAATCTTATACAGTCAGTTCTGAGAGTTCTGTGAGTTCTCAAATCCCTGTGTCTAACCAATTCTAGAAAATTTGATTCGCCATCATATACTCTACAAACCTTCATCCCTCCCTCAACGAGGGATGCCTACCTCTCGATTCGTGCTCTCAACATTGAATTAGCTAGAATACCAGACATCGTCTCGAATCCAACTGTTGGGGCACTGCGCATGCAATTCTGGCGAGACAATTTGAACCGAACATTTGCGAATACGCCTCCAAAAGAACCTGTCGCCATTCTTTTACATCATGCGCTCACATCTCTTCAATCGCGGTATGATGGAATTAGTACAAGTGTGATGAAGGGATGGTTTATGAAGGTTATTAATACAAGGGAGCAATATATGGATAACCGGCCTTATACAAATATGGATGCGATTGAGACTTACGCGGAGAACACATATTCTACAATAATGTATTTGACATTAGCAGCCTTACCTCTACAATCCATGGCCGCAGATCATGTTGCAAGTCATATTGGCAAAGCAGCTGGAATTGCTGCAGTCCTAAGAGGCTTGCCATTAATAGCATTTCCGCCACCACCAAATCATCATAGCAACAATTCAGCTTTTGGCGGTGCTCTTGGTGGCAATGCCGGTGGTCGTCAAGGAGCAGTTGTCTTACCATTGGATGTTATGGCCGAAACTGGTGTTAAAGAAGAAGATGTATTGAGACATGGAGCCGAGGCTCCTGGTTTGAAAGATGCTATCTTCACAGTGGCAACAAGAGCAAATGACCATTTGATCACTGCCAGGGAAATGTTAAAGAATCTCCAAGCAGGTAGAGATGCAGGTCACGAATTTGAGCATCAAGGTGAGGACGGGCACTATTATGCAGAAAGCGACAATACCCAAGTTAGCGATATAGAAAGAGGGTTTGGTGTCTTTATGCAAGCAGTACCTACGAGATTATGGCTGGAAAAACTGGAGAAACTAGATTTTGACGTTTTCAGGCCAGAATTGCGGACGAGAGAATGGAAGTTGCCATACAAGGCATACTGGGCATACACTCGGCGAAACCTTTGATATAATAGTATTCACAATGAACATGCCATTTCGGCTAATAATTCGTCAACCTGCCACATCCAAGTCTGTGGCATAATAATCATTTATGAAGGTCCAGACATTTGGAGAATATCTTGTGTGAATTCAAGTCATATTTTCATTAACCTCAAAGAACTCCCGCAGTGTGTTACTGCTGCATACAACCCAATTTCGACATTAGTGCCTCTTGGCCTTATGAACGACCATCATAGAGTCAATTTTTCAATTCCTGAAGGAAACCTTCTTGCGCAGCCGAACCAAGACAGCCCGCAAACTAATTCTTCCACACCTATTTTGTCTGAACGCTCCCCAACTCTCACAACCCGCCATCAATACCTCCATCCAACCCCTATTCTCTCGCTCCCAGGCCCATACCTAGCATCTCTCTCGCCACACCTCCTATCCCCATACATGCTATTATTCCTACACTCCCACGAGCAATACTCATTAACATACTTCGGTTGGACATTCCAACGATTCGGCAGGCATTCGTGCGGGATCTCAAATGGAAGACCCGGTCGTGCTAATTCTCTAGGATCATTGATGCGATTTAGTTGTGCGTAGAGAAGATAGCAGTTTGATCCTGCATGGAGAGTGCGGTGGCCACATAGTGGTTCAACGCTCCAGTAATTACACATGATGCTGAGTTTGATTTGGTTCAGTTCAGAATCTAGAATCTGGAACCTGAAGAATATATGGAGAGTCTCAACTCGAATCGCAAGGCAGAGAGAGACCACTGATCACTTGCTACTAGAAAGAGAAGACATCGGGCTACAGAGCTACTGCATAGGTTATATTTATAAAGGAAACACAGGCCTGAATTTGGATTCTTCCAAAATTAGAAGACCCAGCGATAATCTTCGTGACACACCTGCTCCTCATGATATGAGTCTTCTTTTGCTGTACGCAAAGATCACTCTGTGTTGTAAGACGGCCCATCTTCCCCGAATATTCAAACGAAACACCCAGAATAGAAAATGCCCGATGGCAAGCGAGAGTTGGCGAGCAGAAATACAAGATCCTCAAATCGGAATTATACCATAGTGTTGATTGTGGAAGAGTGAAGTTTATGCTTCAGTTTGATACTCCCTACAAACCTCAAACAGCTACACAAGAAGATGGGATGGCGGATCCCGCGTCAGCTGTTTGTTGAGCCTCTGACTGTGAATAAGATTGTTTCATACAGGATGTGAAGGGAAGAATTGGAACAATGGACGGGCAAAGAGGCTCTCGTGTTACTATGATCGGAAGAAATAGTTTGCTAAGGGAGGGTCACGGGAAGCTGTGGTCATGCTCAACAATTTCAAGAAACAATGTAGTAATTATAGTTGTGAAAGTTCTATCTAACAATATGATGAAGCGAGAAGGAAGCACTTGAAATCTATTGTGGCAAATTCTTCTTGAGTCGTTCCTCATAATGTCCGAAATCCGAAACATCAGGCTTTGAGGAAACTGAGAGAGTTTGACCACTAGCCTTGTTGCTTAATTCTGCTGTGATTGCATCAACGTCGACACTGAGATAGTCCCTCAAGAACTGGCCGACCTCAATGTTCTCGTGGTTTCCACGAAGTACATCAGCACCATAGCCATAGATGTTGACGTCAACGGCGGAGTGACCGTGAGTCGACCAGCCAATCTGTGCCCTACGACTGATGATATCTGCAAAAGCATAAGCAGAAAGAGCTGGGTTGCTAATTATGAGGTCTATCTCTCCATCACTTGCGTCCGTGACTCCAAGACCTTCCTCGACGAGCTTCTTCTTCACAAATTGCTTGTACGCCGCGTCTCCCTCGGTTGCTGCTTTGGGGGAAGCAATATGGGCCCGCAAAGCCCGAGAAAGGTATTCCGAAGAATGGGAAGCATTTGATAACACTTCAGGATACCATAAATATTGAGGATATGAAGGATTAAGTTCTGGACACAAAATTAACAACAGCGCATGGCCACGAAGAGATGTCATGACTTACGTCTTGCAACAGATAAGCCTCCAGTTTCGTGATCACTTGTAGCAACAAGGGCACCTTCGGTATCACTCTTCTCTAGAAAATCAATCACGCTTTGGAAAGCTCGGTCATAGGCAAGGACTTCGTGAACTTGCGCAGCCTAATAAAATTGTCAGTTGTAGTCCTTCTCAAGACAAACCATTCCTCATTTAATCTCGAGAAGCTAATATTAACTTACTGGGTCATTGCCATGGCCAGCATGATCAATTCGACTGCCCTCGATCATGAGAAAAAATCCTTTATCACTATCTTTCGTTGCAGCTTCAAGTGCGGTCAAAGCAGTTCTTGCCATTTCATCGAGAGAAGGATAGACGTCGTTCATGTTTCGTCGATCAAGCTCAAAAGGAACATCCGTATCAGAGAAGAGGCCTAACAATGGGAGCTTGACCTTCTTCCCGAGCTTTAATCTGTCGAAGTCCTCTCTATTGTCGATGTATGTCCACCCATACTTGTCTTGCGCCAATTTAGTGACATCGCGACTATCGGCCCTGCAACTCGATTCAGATGTGTTGGGTAAGAAGTGACAGCGTCCACCACCCAGCATCAAATCGACAACGCGATGTCCAAGGGGATGCTCGCCGACCTCCTGTAAAGCTATCGAATCCTCTTGCATACGGTAATCGACATGCGCAGCAAAGCAAGCGGGGGTCGCATCTGTTATATCTGTTGTAACGACCACTATAGGAGTTAGCATTTCGATGATTCTCCAAATTAGTATAGCAGATTGACACTTACAGCCAGTTGTGTAGCCAGCCCTCTTTGCGGCTTCGAGTACGGTACCGCAAGGAGTATGATCGGGCAACATAGAAATAGCACCATTGTAGCTCTTCCTTCCACAACTAAATGCGGTAGCACCCGCGGCGCTATCTGTAACAAGACTGCTACTTGATCTAGTGCGCGATGACCCGATGAAATGCTGATCGAGTTGGAGGATATCATTGATAGGTAGGCCCCCTTGAAATTGTCGAAAACTTCTCGTCAAGCTCAAAGATGCTGGTCCCATTCCATCACTCACCATGAAGATAAGATTGCGCTTCCCATTTTGCTTCGTCTTCTTTGGAGTTTGCTGGCTTTGGGATAGTAAAACGCCTAAAATGATGACAGCGGCAGTAGCAACAACAGCCCAAGTAAAGAGTCCGATTTCTCGCCAGAATCCAGGTCTCTCTTTAGATCCAAAGGAGTCCTTTGGTCTATTACCAAGAAGAGCGTCATCTTCAGCCGCAGCCCTTTCTTCGGAATTAGATGAAGAGGGTCGCTCTGAAGCAAACAACGGACTGTTGTTTTTCGGCGCCATCGATTATAGTGCTGAGAGTTTTGATTTGTATGTACAAGTGAAATATACCTATGGTTGAAAGGATTAGGTCTGTCAATAGAAACCTACCTCTCGAGTTGATGATGTCAACCTAGCTTTGAGACATGGAAGATCTCACGAGGAGGCAGTGAGTCAAGGCACTTTTTGTCTGGGCAACCAACCTTAACAGACGTCGGTGTACAAAGGAGTGTCAGCGGATCTTCGTAGCACGAACCAATTTATCGATTCAAATCATAATATGATAGGGGGGAAAACGTTCTCAAATTCCGAGAATCTGCTGAAGATAACAATAATTACTTATCTGATAAGAGCCAATCTCAATGAATTTCAGGGGATCAGTGAATTAGGTACAGTACTCGTACTGGCATTGTAAATTTGTAATGCAATGGAGTGCATAATTGCCTACGATTACTGAGTTGCAAATATATCTTACGAGTGTACTTTACTCGTAATCAGTTCGATAGATATATTATTGATGGTAGCATACAATCTTTGCCCCAATTGGTACTCAGTGCATTTGAGATTTCAACATCTTAGAAGCGATTAATACTTTCCATAATCCATGCATGACTAGATCACTGGAGTTGGAATTTGTAGCTTAGATTATGCAAAATTGCTGTCCAAATTGAGATGATATCACGGTTTGAGGATCACAACGTCACATCTGGTCTAACCGATCCATAGTTTCCAAGGCGCTGCTGCTGGGCAGGACTCAGAAGACTGCTCTGACGCGGTATTGGATATACACGTCTTCGCGCATCTCTGGCTTGTCGCATAGAAGTGCCGATGGGATCATACAACTGGTTCACGCAGCCGTAAAAAGGAATCGAACACTGCCTCTGAATGTTTTCATAATTGCCCGAAAAACTTGATCATTTGTCTGCTTCACTAACCTGTGAGCAGATTCAAATGGAACCCCTTTCACTTAATGCATTCTGACGCCAACCTCACAATGGACGGACACGCGGTATAGTTTCGAAGCTCATGAATTTCGTGGAAGCCCTGAGATTGATACAGCTATTTCCTGCTGCGATTCATCCAGCCTCCCCAGTCAACACCAAAGGACCCAGTAACAATCAGCTTTAACGCTTCTTTTGTTGAGACTCCTTGAGAACCTTCTTGACAATCTTCTGCTCCTCAATCAAGAAAGCTCTGACGATACGATCTCTAACGCAGTTGGCACATCTTGATCCTCCGTAGGCACGTTGAACGGTCTTCTTTGGGCGGGAGATTTGAGAGTATTCGCGGGGTCGGAGGGCTGGGATCTATAAAAAATGAATTAGTATTTCCATAATCATTCTTGAGCGACCAAATTTCCATAGAGAGCAAATTTCATCGCCTTCGCAAGCTCGCAAGCCTATGCCGATCGTCGCTCGAGTAAAAATTGGTGTCAAATATCGATGCCCCGTGCCTTGATTCTCCGCCGGTGAACCATTTTCGAGTTTTCCCACGTTTCTTTGCAGACCATCGAAAGGTATTAACTTACACCTGGCAATTTGATTCCGCAGTCACCGCACTTTGGTGCAGTACCGGCCTTCTTGATGTGAAGATATCTGAGCTCGCCGCCGGGGGTCTTAACAACTCTGACCTTGTTGGATCGAGTGTTGTATCTATTTGAATCAATATTTGGCCTTCCGAGTATTTAGGAACTGAAACTCACGGATTTCGGCGTCTGTAGGTCAATCTGTTGGACGACATCTTGGCGAATTATTGGTTCGGTGGTCGATTGAGGTCGTTGGCGTTGTCGTTGAATCTTGAGAATTTTGTAAATTCGAAATTCGGTTGTGTGGAAACTCGCTAGGGCTAAAATGAATATGGCTAGATTGTCAAATGACCCATGCTTTGATATTGTTGCCTTACGCTTATGTCAGTTAGCATTTTGAGATTAAGGCAACAATCAAGTCAATCAAATGGATGCGCTAGCGGGAAGCTCTTTGGGTAGGTAAGTGTAAAATTTATCTGAACGCGCTCGCGATTATCAACATATCCATCAACTTTATATTCATCAACCAAAAAGTGAAGTTTCATTCAGAAGGAGAATTGTTGATGGAAATTGGGACTTGGTACCCAAGACATTAAAAATGTCATCAATCCCACCACCACCTCCGCCTGGATGGAGCTCTTCAGCGCCTCCATCGATGCCTCTGGGCGCGCCACCTGGTGCTCCTCCTCCCCCAGGTTATCGACCACCAGCGGATCCACAGGTTGCGAAGTTTGCACAGAAGAAGAAGGATTGGTTGCGATCACAACGAAATCGATTTGGCGAAAAACGGAAAGGTGGATTCGTGGAAACTCAGAAGGCTGATATGCCCCCAGAACATCTTCGAAAGATTGTTAAGGATATTGGAGATGTATCGCAAAAGAAATTCAGCAGTGATAAACGAAGTTATCTTGGTGCACTCAAATTCATGCCACATGCTGTGATGAAACTGCTGGAGAACATGCCAATGCCTTGGGAGTCTGCGAGGGAGGTAAAGGTGCTGTACCACGTTAATGGTTGTCTAACGTTGGTTAATGAAATTCCAAGAGTTATAGAACCAGTGTTTCACGCACAATGGGCTACGATGTGGATCTGTATGAGGAGAGAGAAGAGCGATAGAAGACATTTCAAGAGAATGAGATTCCCACCATTTGACGACGAAGAGCCGCCTCTATCATGGTCGGAGAATATCGAAGATGTCGAGCCATTGGAGCCAATTCAATTGGAGCTCGATGAGGGAGAGGATGGCGCTGTTTTTGAGTGGTTCTACGAAAATCGACCCCTCCTAGACACACCACACGTCAACGGCCCGAGCTATAAAGAATGGAATCTGACATTACCTCAAATGGCAACTTTATATCGATTGAGTCGACAATTACTAAGTGATTTGGTTGATAAGAACTACTTTCACATGTTCGAGTTGAAAAGCTTCCAGACAGCCAAAGCTTTGAATGTCGCAATTCCCGGTGGTCCTCGTTTCGAACCTTTATACAAAGATGTGGACCCCAATGATGAAGACTTTGGAGAGTTCAATGCTATCGATCGAATCATCTTCCGAGCTCCAATTCGAACAGAATATCGTGTCGCATATCCTTACTTATACAACTCACTCCCTCGCAGCGTTAAGCTTTCTTGGTTCTCGCATCCTCAAGTGGTATATGTCCGTGCTGAGGATCCAAGTTTACCGGCATTTTATTTCGATCCCGTCATCAACCCAATTTCTTCCAGATCTGTCGCTCCTAAAAACATCACAATTAGTCACGAAGACGAGATATTTGGACCCGGAAATAATGAAGAGCCAGAAGAAGACGCTTTCAGATTACCCGGTGATGCTGAACCATTCCTTGCAGACGAGGAGTTATATACTAGCGAAACCGCTGCAGCAATCTCTTTGTGGTGGGCACCTTTTCCATTCGATCGAAGATCTGGTCGTATGGTTCGTGCACAAGATGTCCCTCTGGTCAAGCAGTGGTACCTCGAGCATTGCCCTCAAGGTCAGCCTGTGAAGGTTAGAGTTTCATATCAGAAACTTTTGAAGACTTATGTTTTGAACGAGTTGCATAAGAGGAAACCAAAAGCACAGAGCAAACAGAGCTTGATGAAGTCGTTGAAGCAAACGAAGTTCTTCCAGCAAACGACAATTGATTGGGTCGAAGCTGGACTTCAAGTCTGCAGACAAGGCTTTAATATGTTAAATCTTCTTATCCATCGCAAGAACCTCACGTACTTACATTTAGATTATAATTTCAATTTAAAGCCTGTCAAGACATTGACTACAAAGGAGCGAAAGAAGTCTAGGTTCGGAAATGCGTTCCATCTTATGCGAGAGATTTTGAAGATGACCAAGCTGATCGTCGACGCACAAGTTCAGTATCGTCTCGGCAATATCGATGCTTTCCAACTCGCAGATGGCATTTTATATGCTTTCAACCATGTCGGCCAGCTGACTGGAATGTATCGTTACAAATATAAGCTAATGCATCAAATTCGCTCTTGTAAAGACCTGAAGCATTTGATATACTATCGATTCAACTCCGGACCGGTAGGTAAGGGACCTGGTTGTGGTTTCTGGGCACCAGCTTGGAGAGTTTGGCTCTTTTTCATGCGTGGTATAATTCCATTACTCGAAAGATGGCTTGGAAACCTTCTTTCTAGGCAATTTGAAGGACGTCACAGCAAGGGCGTTGCAAAGACAGTGACAAAGCAACGTGTGGAATCTCACTTTGATCTTGAGTTGCGAGCATCGGTCATGGCCGATCTTCTTGATATGATGCCGGAGGGTATCAAGCAAAATAAGGTTCAAACTGTACTCCAACATCTTTCCGAGGCATGGAGGTGCTGGAAGAGTAATATTCCTTGGAAGGTCCCGGGCTTACCTGCGCCTATCGAGAATATTATTCTTCGTTATGTGAAGAGCAAAGCAGATTGGTGGATCTCCGTCGCCCACTACAATCGTGAGCGCATTCGCCGAGGAGCCACTGTGGACAAAACCGTTGCAAAGAAAAATCTTGGCCGCCTCACAAGACTTTGGCTTAAGGCTGAGCAAGAGAGACAGCATAACTATATGAAGGACGGCCCATACGTTTCTTCCGAAGAAGCTGTTGCCATCTATACTACCACTGTTCACTGGCTTGAATCACGAAAGTTCTCACCCATTCCATTTCCCAGCGTTTCATACAAGCACGATACCAAAATCCTCATTCTTGCCCTCGAACGTCTCCGTGAAGCATACTCTGTCAAGGGACGATTAAACCAAAGTCAACGTGAGGAACTGGCCTTGATTGAGCAGGCTTATGACAGTCCTGGAACTACTTTGGAGAGAATCAAGCGCTTCCTACTGACACAGAGAGCTTTCAAAGAAGTCGGAATTGATATGAACGACAATTATAGCACAATCAATCCAGTATATGATATAGAGCCCGTAGAGAAGATTAGCGATGCCTATCTTGACCAATATCTCTGGTACCAGGCCGACCAACGTCATCTTTTCCCTGCCTGGATCAAGCCTTCTGATTCAGAGGTTCCACCTTTGCTGACCTATAAATGGGCTCAGGGTATCAATAATCTCGACAAGGTTTGGGAGACTGCAGATGGAGAGTGTAACGTTATGATCGAAACACAGTTATCTAAGGTGTATGAGAAGATTGATTTGACTCTTCTCAATCGTTTACTTCGCCTTATCATGGACCATAATCTGGCTGATTACATATCATCTAAGAACAACGTCCAATTAACCTACAAAGACATGAATCATGTCAACAGTTATGGAATGATTAGAGGCCTTCAATTCTCGGCTTTCGTTTTCCAGTACTATGGACTTGTTCTTGACCTCTTACTTCTTGGTCTACAGCGCGCTAGTGAAATTGCTGGCCCTCCAGCAGGTCCTAATGACTTCCTCCAATTCCGCGATAGAGAGACCGAAACGAGACATCCAATCCGTCTATACACCAGATATATTGATCGTATTTGGGTATTTTTCCGCTTCACAGCCGATGAATCGCGCGACCTTATTCAGCGCTTCCTTACAGAGCAACCTGATCCCAATTTCGAGAATGTCATTGGCTACAAAAATAAGAAATGTTGGCCGAGGGATTCTAGAATGCGTCTCATGAGGCATGATGTCAATCTTGGTCGTGCTGTCTTCTGGGATTTGAAAAACCGCTTGCCAAGATCTGTTACCACGATTGAATGGGATGATACCTTTTCTAGCGTATACAGCAGAGATAACCCCAATCTATTGTTCTCGATGTGCGGTTTTGAAGTTCGAATTCTCCCAAAGATCCGTAACCAAAATGACGAATTCCCTGTTAAAGACAGCGTTTGGTCCTTGGTCGACAACACCAGTAAGGAGAGAACGGCGCATGCATTCTTGCAAGTCACCGAGGAAGATATTGCGAAATTCAATAATCGTATTCGCCAAATTCTCATGTCCTCTGGTTCAACCACTTTCACGAAAATCGCTAACAAATGGAACACAACCTTGATCGCCCTCTTCACATACTATCGTGAAGCCGCTGTATCTACAGTCAACCTATTGGATACTATTGTAAAATGCGAAACTAAAATTCAGACTCGAGTTAAAATTGGGCTCAATTCTAAGATGCCTTCTCGTTTCCCTCCTGCCGTGTTCTATACCCCTAAGGAACTTGGTGGTCTTGGTATGATTTCTGGGTCACATATCCTCATTCCTACGAGTGACAAAAGATGGTCCAAGCAAACAGACGTTGGTGTTACGCATTACCGTGCAGGAATGAGTCATGATGAAGACACTCTTATCCCTAACATTTTCAGGTATATCATACCATGGGAAGCAGAATTCATTGACTCCCAGCGTGTGTGGACTGAGTATTCTCAGAAACGCCAAGAGGCAAACCAGCAAAATCGAAGATTGACACTTGAGGATCTTGAAGATAGTTGGGATCGTGGATTACCTCGTATTAACACCCTTTTCCAAAAAGATAGAAGCACCTTGAGTTTTGACAAAGGATTCCGCGCACGTACTGAGTTCAAGACATACCAGCTTATGAAGAGCAATCCATTCTGGTGGACCAGTCAACGTCATGATGGTAAATTGTGGAATCTCAACGCCTATCGTACTGATGTCATCCAAGCACTTGGTGGTGTTGAGACCATTCTTGAACACACACTCTTCAAGGCGACGGCATTTCCATCCTGGGAAGGCCTGTTCTGGGAAAAGGCCTCGGGATTTGAAGAGTTTGAGCCCCATTTCCTATTCTCTGATCCCTGATTTTGTTTCCCAATGTCAATATGTGCCCAGTGACAATTTTCAATGTCTGTATTTAAGTTTGACATTGAAACATTGCCTGAGGCTGAGATTTCCAGCAATACCTTCAATTTCAGAGTTAACTACAGACATTGAAATTATGGCCTAGGTGCCTAATGATATTCCTCAATTCCTAAGCTATGCTTAGATATTGAGATATCATAATAAGAGTTTCACTTTTCTCATTATTTAATTCTTCACTTCCATCCACAATCCTCTTTTTATAAGCAATTACTGACTCAAAATCTCAGGTCAATGAAGTTCAAGAAACTCACGAATGCGCAAAGATCTGGTCTTAACCAGATTCCCAACCGTCGTTTCACTCTTTGGTGGTCGCCTGTAAGTCACATGATTTCCATCACCCATCCCCAAACATGGATGCAAGCTAATATTTCGTTCAAACTTAGACAATCAACAGAGCCAATGTGTATGTTGGTTTCCAAGTTCAATTGGACCTCACTGGTATCTTTTTACACGGAAAGATCCCAACTTTGAAGATATCTCTTATCCAGATCTTCAGAGCACATCTTTGGCAGAAGATACATGAGAGTGTAGTGATGGACATATGCCAAGTACTAGATCAAGAACTTGAGCAGCTTGGCATCGAGACCGTACAGAAGGAGACTATTCATCCTAGAAAGTCCTACAAGATGAATAGCTCTTGTGCTGATATTCTATTGTTCGCAAGTCACAAATGGAACGTAACTCGCCCATCCATCCTCTTCGATACGAAAGATGTAATCGAGGCTACTACAACGAACAAGTTCTGGATAGATGTCCAGCTTCGTTATGGAGATTATGATTCTCACGACATTGAACGTTATGTACGCGCAAAATACCTCGATTATACAACCGACAGCATGAGTATCTATCCTTCGGCTACCGGTCTCATGATTGGTATCGACCTTGCTTACAATCTCTACTCGGCGTACGGACAATATTTCCCCGGTCTCAAGCAATTGGTGCAGCAGGCTATGGCCAAAATCATGAAGGCGAATCCAGCTCTCTATGTCTTGCGCGAACGTATTAGGAAGGGTCTTCAGCTCTACGCGTC
This sequence comes from Monilinia aucupariae, assembly GCA_002162555.1. Lineage (NCBI taxonomy): Eukaryota > Fungi > Ascomycota > Leotiomycetes > Helotiales > Sclerotiniaceae > Monilinia > Monilinia aucupariae. The sequence goes on from NGKF01000003.1 coordinate 1,381,756, forward strand.
TGAAAGTAATCAAGAGTTTTTGAATTCTCAAAACTACTCTGAACTTTTCAGCAACCAAATCCAGCTTTTCATCGATGATACCAATGTTTATCGTGTTACCATTCATAAGACTTTTGAAGGTAACTTGACGACCAAACCAATCAACGGAGCAATCTTTATCTTCAACCCTCGCACTGGACAACTCTTCTTAAAGATTATTCATACAAGTGTTTGGGCAGGACAGAAACGTCTTGGACAATTGGCTAAGTGGAAGACTGCCGAAGAAGTTGCTGCTCTCATCCGATCGTTGCCCATCGAAGAGCAACCGAAACAGCTTATCGTCACTAGAAAGGGTCTTCTTGATCCACTCGAAGTACATCTGCTCGACTTCCCGAACATCTCAATTCGCGCCTCCGAATTGCAATTACCTTTCCAGGCTGCCATGAAAGTCGAGAAACTCGGTGACATGATCCTTCGTGCCACTGAACCTCAAATGGTTCTCTTCAACCTTTATGACGAATGGCTTAAGTCAATTTCCTCATATACTGCGTTCTCTCGTTTGATCCTTATCCTGCGCTCCTTGCACGTAAATCAGGACAAGACGAAGTTACTCCTTCGACCAGACAAGACTGTTATCACGCAAGAGCATCATATCTGGCCCACATTGTCAGATGAGGATTGGATCAAGGTCGAGACACAACTGCGTGATCTCATCCTTAATGATTACGGCAAAAAGAACAATGTCAATACTTCCAGTCTTACCAGCAGTGAAGTACGGGATATCATCTTGGGTATGGAAATCAGTGCTCCGTCGATGCAGCGCCAACAAGCGGCCGAAATTGAAAAGCAGCAGCAAGAACAGCAACAGCTTACAGCTGTCACGACCAAGACTCAAAACGTTCATGGTGAGGATATTATTGTCACAACCACCTCGCAATTCGAGCAACAAACTTTTGCATCAAAAACCGAGTGGAGAACCAGAGCGATTGCAACTTCAAACTTAAGGACACGATCCAACAACATCTACATTTCTTCGGACGATGTCAAAGAGGATGATCACTACACTTATATCATGCCAAAGAATATCTTGAAGCGGTTCATCACGATTGCGGATTTGCGCGTCCAAGTAGCTGGATATCTTTATGGTTCATCTCCTCCCGACAATGACCAAGTAAAGGAAATTCGCTGTATTGTCATGGTACCTCAAATTGGTAGTACACGTGACGTACAATTGCCCCAGCAGTTGCCACAACACGAATACCTGGATCAAATGGAACCTCTCGGAATCATCCATACAGTTTCTGGGAGTGAACCACCCTATATGACAGCTATGGATGTTACCCAACATGCACGTCTCATGAACGCGCATAAGTCATGGGACAAAAAGACAGTCAGTATGACGGTTTCATTCACCCCTGGAAGTGTCTCACTAGCAGCATGGGCTCTCACGCCTCATGGCTACAAATGGGGTGCGGAGAACAAGGATCTTGGTAGCGACCAGCCGCAAGGCTTCAGTACAAACATGGGCGAGAAGTGCCAGCTTCTGCTTAGTGATAAGATCCGTGGATACTTCTTGGTACCTGAGACCAATTCATGGAACTATAGTTTTATGGGAAGTGCCTTTGGAAGCTTGGAGAAGAAGCCGGTACATGTGAAGGTCGACACCCCTACACCATTTTACAATGATCTACACCGACCTCTACATTTCCAAAACTTTGCGGAACTGGAGGATATCTGGGTTGACAGTGAAGACAAGCTTGCATAGAGTAATGATACTAGGGAATTGAAACAAAAGGCAGAGGAGCAGAATTGCTTGGGCAGATTGGAATGGCGAGAATGAAATTATCAGCGTGCAACTGTGTTCGATTTGGGATGGGCAGTGGGCGTTTGATGTGAGTGCACACTGTAACGATGTATATCTTTTTTTTCCTTGTAGATGAATAATATGGTAGCCAAAAATGCAAAAATGATATGAATTCAGGTATCCCACATAAAAGGATCACGTCAAATTGAATCCGATCGCCCAAATGACATTTGACTTGATTCGGTAGAGAGTTGATTCGAATACTTGGATCGAATTGGTCCGGATAGGATGACCCAAACCCACCTGCGACAGGACTGGTATGGAGATGTTCCGTTGGAATTTGGTTTCAGGTTTCAGGTTTCAGGTGGTCTATCGATCTCAATATTTACTGGAGTATTTATTTGACACTGGGTCATTAGAGTAATTAGATTAAGCCTTTATCTTCTTCTTCATCTTCTTCTTCATTACGCAATACCCCTTTCTTCTCCCCCTTCCTCAAATCCCCTTCCTCGGTTATTGTTGAGGATGGATCTGATGGGTTTTTTGGGGAGGGGAAGGAAGGGGGTTTTTTATCATGGATTCGGTTTGATTTTTGGGTTGGGTTGGGTGAGTATGAGTGTGAGTAGTTAGTATATGGTACTGAAATACAATTGTTGTTTGTTTGTTTATTTATTTATACGAGTAGAGCGGAGGAGCAATAGGAGTGTTGGATGTGGAAATACTTGTAGATTGGTTTGGTATGTATGGTGTGAATGGTGTGAATGAGGACAGATCTATACTTATCTGTATGAGTATGCCGTGTTGTGGATGTGAATGTGGATGAAGGCATGAATGATGGATAAGAATGGGCTGATTTTTGAGGGTTCGATTGACTTTGAATGTTTATATACACACACATATATGATTAAGCTATCAACTTACTTTTCAACTTGTTGCTGCTGCTGTTGTTGTTGTTGGCGTTTTCAGACTGGGACGGTCGACCTGCAGGGAAAAGGGAGATAATTAGATACAACATACTCATTTACATCTGCCGTATGCACTTAAACTTAACCTCTTCAACCCTTTCTCGGTACCGGTATTCTATGGTAGTTGGGTGAGAAGCTAACTCTATCTCATCCCTTGGATTCGACTCGACTACTCAGCATCGCACTCAAATCGTCGCGTAGATGATAGAAGGAGATGTCGAGTTTTCTAGAGAAAGTAAGGAATAAGGGTAAAGAATCTCGAGTTATAATCTTATCATTATCATTCAACCGAAGTATAATAATGCAATAAATTGATGCACGACTCCTAGACGATATTACATCTATATACTCGTATTCGAGTAATAAGGTTCAAATACATGCTAGCGATATTGAGTTTATCATTTTCTTTTTTCCTCTCTTCTTCCCTCTCTCATTTGATTCTGCATCTCTTTTTCCCTCTTCCCTTGGACCTTCATCTCATCTCCATCCTTATTCATTCAATATTACATATATTAATTGTATCGATTTGCATTCGTGGACCTTGGTATCGTGGGAGCAGAGTCGTAGTAGTCGCAGAGCCTTCTATATGATACTCATCGGATCCTTGGTCTCTTTCCCTGCTCGTCCTCGCTCCGTTTGTTCCACTTGATCCCTTCAAAATACTATACTCGCACTGGCACCGGCACTGGCACTGGCACTCGCACTGGCACTGGCACGCAGACAACCCGGTCACCATCATCACCTTGTCACCTTGGGCAGATACAGTAACTCCAGAGACATGTTCAATTGCATTCTTCCTCTTTCAGAAAAGGCCAATAGCTCGGCTTGGTTCCTTGATCCATATGGACCAATATGGCATTCCACCCTTTGCTTCGATCATTTATGCTTACTTAGAGTTTCCAATAGATCAAAAGTTTACAAATAAGCAGGATATATTTGTTGCATATACTCGAATAATATTGTTCGAATTTGTAAGAGAAAGAGTTGCAACTTTGATATTGTAAAGAGAAAAAGAAGAAAAGTTTTAATTAATATAAAAAAAACATTAATTATTTTTATTTTATTTTATATTATATTATTTTATTCTATTTTATTCTATTCTATTTTATTCTATTCTATTTTATTCTATTCTATTTTATTCTATTCTATTCTATTCTATTCTATTTTGTTTTATTCTATTTTGTTTTATTCTATTAAATGCAATATTCATTTTATTGATACGAAATTCGAAATTAAAATATGCCTCTATTCACATCCATTCATTGAGGATCCTATTCGAATTTGCCATATATACTTTTTTCTTTCTATTTACAAAATTCAAAAAATCATTATATTATCATAGATCTGCCAAGATGGATGGATGGATCTGGGTCATCGAAGCGATCTCTAAGAATCTTTTGACATTCTTTTTCTTCGCCTTCATCTTCATCTTCTTCTTCTGACATTTTGATATGCTTCTTCAGCCTTTTTCGCCGGGATTTGAGAGCAGGGTCAAGTCATGAATGTCCATAGGGCAGGGCAAGGCAAGGCAAGGCAAGAAACTCATTCATTTCTTCATCCAATTCAAGGATCAACTCTCATCTTTATTGCCTTTGAGTTTTCAATCTCCGTTACGTTGTCGTTGTTGTCACTGTTATTGCATGATACCCATACTCATTTCATTCATTCGTCATTTTAGTTCACTTGGCTTTTGGCTTTTTGCCTTTTCAATAATGGGGAATTAAATCGATCCATCAGAAAATCTCCAACGACTTAAGCAAGTACGTAAGGTTACAGGGGAATGGGGGGGGAAGGGGAGAATTCCCAGCGGTCACTCTCGGAGATTTTATATATCTATAACCCTTGAGTTGGTTTGGATGAGTGATGAGTGATGAATGTCGAGAGGTGAACGTTGCATGTTGCCCGCAAGCATCGATGAACAGGTAGGTATACGACGAGTACTGTACATACATACAATTGGTGATATTGATCAGTCGTTATCCAGTCTCTACCTCCACTACACCCTTTCAGCAGCAGAGACCCATTGAGCCTGGAATATCTATCTATCTACTACTCGTCCTGTATCTGGGTAAAGGACAAAATGGAGACCCAACGCATTATTTTGCCATTTAATTATTCATCTCCGTTCTTCAATCGTCGTCACCCTATGACAAATTCATATTTCACTTGACGACTATTTTTAATCATCTAATCCCTGAGCATTAACCCAAATTTTGTTATTATTCATGCTTCAAACCTAGAAAGAGGTCGCAGCGCCGTGGAACATGGTCCTACTTCTCCACACTTCGATAGGGTTGTTAAGGGTGGCTCAGGTAGTAAAGTTCATCCAGGTGGGCCTAAATCCCTGCCGTGGTTTCTCACTCTCGCCACAACCCATTTCCTGTTTCAAAAGCTTCTATATTTCTTCCAGAGCCCTGAGACTTCTTCTCATGCTGCATCAACATCCACTTTGCCTACTTTCGACATCAGATTCTCTTGGCCATTCTACTCACCACCCCCTTCCTTGTATGTCAAGCAAGCTTCTCTTCATAGCCATGCGTTGAGCATTACAGGCATCGGCTCGGGATCTTCTCATCTCAGAACCCTAATTGGGGAGTCGGGCATAATCAGAATTCCATCTTCCCGGCAGAGAACGTTGCTAAGGGCTTTTCTGCCAGCATGCATCATTGGCATTGCGCAACACGGAAGCTGCCTCGTTGGATGCGAATTGCAGGAACGCTTTGTTCATTTAATTACTGCCCTACGCCATTGATGTATATGCAAGCCTAAACTTAAAGATCGGACGACAGATAAATGCAGATGCACTCCCTCTCCTTCATCCTTCTCCTTCCCACTACCATATCATCAGACAAACTATCCTAACCGACAGCGGACCATTCACACGAGAAGTTGCCGAAAAAGTTTGGAACCATTTGGTTCGAGAGGTTAACCCCATATTACCAAGGTATGCGTTATTCGGCTCTCTCACCTATATAACGGCATTGTATAGATAAGTTTTCGAAACGCGCACAGTCGCATCTTCTTTACAAACAACAGGCGACAAAACCACAACAAGCGTTCTGGAAACATAACGCGCTGCGTCAATACCTCAACACCTTTTAGAATTAACCCCCAGCGACCTGCGAGAGCAGTTCGCTGCGGAGGAATCCATGCATGTCTGGCTATTCACGTCACAATCAAGGGCACGATCCTTATATCGATTATGCTGCTCAATCTGAAGCGCATCCAGGGCGCGTTTATGGGTCACATCACTCGGAGATCCAGCAAGTTGGAGCATCAAGCCTCGAAGCCCTTCAGCTTGGGGCGCATCATCAACAGCAACAACAGCAACAACAGCAACAACAGCACCACCACCAGCACCACCAGGTGTTATTAAATCCACACGGCATGGCCCACCATCAATCCCCTCAGTATGGTGGTGGGCAGCAGATGAGAGACTATATGGGCTCTCATATGCAGCAATCACCTAATGTAGGGAAAAGACCCAGAACTCATGAAGAATTGGGGATGAGGATGGGAGGTCAGATGCATGGGGAGATGCAAGGCATGTCTTCACAAATGTCTCAACAGACGATGGGTAGTTATGGTGGTGGACCGCAAGCTTATCACAGCCATGCAATGCCTAATCAAGGAACTCGAGGTTCGAAAGCTCCTCGTCTTGGCGAAGGACCGGAATCAAGTATGATGTCGCAAGCTGCACCTAGTGTTGTTGGTACTGCCGGAATGCCGCCTCCTGCTGCAAGACCGCGAGGTCCAAAGTTAAAGTTCACCCCGGAGGATGATCAGTTGCTGGTGGATTTGAAGGAGAACAAGTCTTTAACTTGGAAGCAAATTGCAGAGTTCTTTCCAGGGCGGTCTTCGGGGACATTGCAGGTCCGCTATTGCACAAAGTTGAAGGCTAAGATAACTCAATGGAGTGACGAAACAGTAAGATACTTATCATCTAAACCTTTTGCGTAATTAACAACTGGCTAAAACTCTCAGGTTCAAAAACTTCGAACTGCGATTCATGATTACGAGCAAGAGAAATGGCGCATTGTGGCACAAAAGGTCGGAACGGGATTCACATCTACGGCTTGCAAAGATAAATGGACCGAATTGGTAAGTTTTTCAAAAGCAAAAATCAATGGCAAAAGGTGACGGGTTGTGTTGGTTGGCGTTATATCAATTCGCACGCTACAGCTTCATTGATTTCTTTTTTTCCCCTCAAGTGACTTGCGCAGACAAGACTAACGTTCATCTCACACATCAGATGAATCCCGATGATTCCGAGCTACAATCACCAGAACCTGAAGATTTACCAGAAGATCTACCTGAAGATCTACCTGAAGATCTACCTGAAGATTCAACTGAAGATGCACCTGAAGATGCAGAATATTAGCTTCCCTCATATAGATCGACCTAGGGCACTTTTTCTTTTACCTTTACCTACCACCCCGATGACAGACGATGCATGGACAATACTCTCCGCTTCACACTTACCAACTCGATTCAAACATACACATTATATTATATTTTTATTCCTCTCCTCCCACCGACCGCACATATACACATAAGTACAAGCACGAACATATTCATATTCATAAAAAATACGCATAAAAGCGAGAAAACCAACCGACAAAACTAATGTTGAATACAAAGCGGCTGGATCGTCTTTGTTCTCTTTTGATTTATGTATTTCATGTATTTCATGTACCTATTACTTATTTCTGGACGCTGGGTCTGTAATTATATTTACACGAAGGCTTTTCATAAATTTTGGTATTGGCAAGGGAAGGGGGTAGATGGTGGTGGTGGGAGGGGGGGGAGGAAGGTGTATAGGATGGGGGAGAGGATGGTGTATAGGAAGGGGGAGAGGAAGATGTAAAAAGGGGAGAAAGAGAGTGAAAGAGACAGAGGTGCAAAGTTTGAGTGGAAATACCTAAAAAAAAAAAAAANAAAATATATAGCATTTGTGATGGAGGAAGAGAAGAGAGGGCTGGGTGGAGAGAGGGGATCTGAGGAAAGGAAAGGAAGATTCGTGTAGATGTAATGCGGTTAGGGGTTAGGGGTTGTATGGATTGTGTTGGATATACTCGAGTATTGAGGAAGCTGTAATTTTATATACATCTTCTCCCATGGTTGATGGCTCGTTGATTATAGAGTATTCGATACGATGCTATAATGCGATGAATACAATTGTTAATCTTTTATTTTTTCTATTTTTGAAATTAAATCATATTATATTGTATTATATTATATCTAAAGTATATATTTAAATATATATATAATTAAACTATTATAATTATAAAATTGATTTGTATATTTTATTTTGCTTTATTTTATTTTGTTTTGCTTTGTTTTGCTTTGTTTTATTTTGCTTTGCTTTGCTTTGTTTTGCTTTGCTTTGCTTTGCTTTGCCTTTTGAATTTTTAAATTTCAAGTTTTTAAGTTTTCGAGTTTTTGAAAGATTTTCTTCTTTTCTTTTAAAAAGAGAAGAAAGAGGTAATGTTAAATTAAAAGAAGTATGAGTAATATAGTTATAGTGATGATGATAATAAAGAGAAGGATGTAAAAAAGATAATGGATAGAATGTAAACGAAATACATAGAGAAGAAAAGAAAAATGATTCTTATACGTTATATATATATACTTTTACATATATTTTCTCAACAAGGAAAGCTATTTGTAGCAAAGAAGTTGATGGAAAATAAAGATGAAGCGAGGTGAGAATAGATATAAGATCTTGACTCTATGATTATATTTTCGATTTGTTTACTTTTGTTGATTTCTTTTCATAGAGAGATTATGATTATATATTTATATTTATATTCATGTAAATAACAAACATGATCTTTTTATACTCTAGGTTTTGAAGTGTATTGTTTACTCTGCTCGAGTAGGTATATATCATAATATACCCGAGTACTCTGCAGAGTACAGTATCGAGTTTTGATATAGTCGAAGGAAGGAAAAAGATTTATTTGATGATGTGTGAAGGAAGGAATGAATGATATTCTAATAAGATCAACTAATTTTATGAGATTTTTCTATTAAAGAAAGCATTGGTGTAGTGTATTATTGCTATTGAACGAGTATGAATGATAAAAGATATAACTGATGAACCTTCAGCATTTCGCATCTCTTAATTAAAGGTTAAGAAAGAATTCAGAGAAGTGGAGTGCGGGAAGGAAATAGGGCTCGGATTGATCTGTCTTCTTGAAGATAGGTCGAAAGAAAGAAAGGGATAGATGAATTCTGCAAAGTGACGAGGCTTGATTTCTACACTGTGGCCTTCAAAATAATAACGAGAACATCGATCCAGACCTATCAACCTAATCCCACAACTTTCTCACCTCCTCTTCACTCAATCTTCGAATATAAACTTTACTTGCCATATCTGGGATGTTGTTCCATCCAAACGACCAATCTTCTAACCGATCTATCTCCTTCCAATCATAGTTCATGAGGAATTTGATCAACATGATTTTTTCAATGGTGATGGCTACGAATCTTCCGGGACACGAGTGACGACCTGTGAGATGTGATGAGTATTTGTGCCGCGTCAATCCAACAGGGAACGAGAGGGAAGATAAGAAGAGAGCTCAACGAACCATATCCAAAACTCATAAACTTCTTACTAGGGTTCGAGCCCGCTATATTCTCATCTCTCGTCCGAAATCCCCTAAAATCCTCCGGATTCTCATAGTGTTCAGCATCCTGGTGGATGGCCCAAGCCAACCCCTCAACCCTCTCTCCATACGGAATATGAATAACCTCTTCCTCCCCATCCACGCCTTTGCTGAGAAAATCCAAGCCTTCCTTTCTCGTCACCTTTCTACTCCCAAGTGTATACCCCAACGGGTGTAATCTCTGACTCTCCCTCATAAACGCATCCAGCGACTTCAACTCTCCCAAACTTTCCCTATTCCACACCCCCCCAAACTTCTTGTAAGTATCTCTAATCTCCCTCCTCATAGGTTCCACAAAAAGTTCTCGCCGATGCCCAATAACATCATAAAGCACATGCGCAAACGTAAGCGCCGTCGTATCCACCGTCGCAAAAAAGAACCTACAAATTCGATTCTCCACGCCCGACCGTACCTCCACCTCTCTCTTCCCCTCGAAACTTTTCTTCCCCCGCACATCCTCCACCAGCATCGGTAACACCACCCCCTTTTCATAATCCTCCGCGCGAGTATCCCCCCGGATCAACCCCTGCACATCCTCGGCCACCATCTTCCGAATCATCCCAATCTGCCTCTTGGTCTGCATCCATGGCGCCACCCACCCATGACTCCACTTCGGCAATTTCCTCAGCAACATCCCGGAAAAGAAGACCCCCCGCGCAAACGTCGCCACATTGTCAACCCAAACCCGATCCGACGAATATTTTTCCCCACACAAAATCCGACTCACGATTCGGGCAAGCGAAACATTGATGTGTGCATACAAACAAGTGTGAGTCCAGCCATCTTCACCTTGTTCCCTTCCGTTTTCCGGAGCGAAGTTCTGCTCCAACGCAATTGAAGTTTCCGAGAGGAGGAGCGGGATGAGGTCGGGGATGGAGCGAGTGAGCTTGGAGATTATAAAGGCAATTATGTCTTCGCTTTCCGGGGAGATGAAGGGACGCATAAGGAGGAACTATTTTTTTTTCATATTAGTTGATTTTCCATACTCTCTGGACATTTTACCATCCAAGCCTAGTCCTTGCGTCGAATAGGATTGAATCTCTCCAAGAATGTGAGAACACAGAACATACATCTTCATTCGCCTCATACGGATCCAAATCTCCGCTCCCCATCTTCCCCACCTGTGCAAAGACCGATGTGGGCAATGCCCACTGAGGACCCAATGGTCCGATCATTCGAAAGGCCTTGCCATTTTTCGAATACTGTTTCCACCCCGTATCTCGATTAGCCATCGTTGCATACATACAGACAATTTCACTCAACGCCCAGTCCCCCGAAGCTATTCCCATACCCTCGCCCTGATAAAATATCGTATAAAAAGAAATAGAACGATACCTTCTGATAAGCATCAACTAATAGTTGTTTGCCCGAAAGCCCCCTCCACGTCAACTTCTCCCACCATGAATTAACCACCAGGGGAGCCTCAGAATTAAACCTCTTCCGTAAACGCAGATAGGATTTCAACTGCGACGACAGCACCAAAGCCAGAAACACAATAAGCAGCGACGAGTAGAAAGAAAAAGGTTCCATGTTAAGAATAACACTCGTATCGTACAACATAGGGTTTGGAGATCTCTTCAAAATCTTGAGGCCACCCAACATACAGTTGAAAGAGGCAAAAACAAAAGGGAAGGAAAAGGAGAATACTCGAGCAGGTTGGCTAACAATCTATGCGTCAACTTACGTAGTCCAAGTATTCCCAAGCGGATACCACCCGTCACGGTTCTTCCGAGTATCCATGTACTCGCGATGATTTCCACAAACACGACGCGCTTGTTGGCACATGGGTCCAGAGCTGCAACAGTCAGACAGTGAGTATCACATCGCTTAAAGGCACAGAAGGTGTTCAAGCTTGCAAATGACTCCACTACTCTCGAATCTCCACATTTGATATGCGGATATTAAGGTTAAGGTTAAGGTTAAGAACCGATCGATAAGGTCCACCAGGTCTAAGCTTTTGTGACCTTAATAGGCAACGCGCGGTTTTTTAATAAGAAAAAAATAAATACTGAGATTTTGTTTCTTCCCAATAGGAAGAAGAGTGAGTATACAAGCGATATGTATGACATGCCCCTGATTCTCTCCAATCGACCTCTCTTTAACCGACCGAGGTACTGTACCTGAGAACGCCATTGCAGTCCAATGCCGCAAACCAATCCATTGGTACAGCCGTACACCCATCCATCCCATCCTCGTCCTAACATTCGCCGAATCCCTTGTCCACCATATGTGTCTGTCCCCCTTTTGAGTAATAATCTAAAAACCTTTGAAGCAGTCATCCCATTTTGCCGCAAGTTCATCTGTATATGGTTCTCTTCCTTCTTTTTCGTCTGGATACAAATCAAAATTTTGAGCATCGCCTGGATATCTTAGAGGGGGTATAATTGGGCCCCGGTATTTCCTGTAGTACACATCTTCCCAGATCACTCCTCGAAAGAATGGATGTTCTTTGACTCGCGCAGCGCCGCCGGATATATTTCCAAGACGATGTGATCGATCGACCGTGCAAAATTGACGAATGATATCTTTTGCCGCGGATGAGATAGGTTCAGCAGGAAACGATATGGGTTTTGTAACAATCCTATAAAGACTTTTGTGTTAGGAAGTGTGGAGAAGATGATAAAATACGTACTGCTTGTAAATCTCTATTGGGTTGGAATGCCAAAATGGTGGATATCCTGTCAAGAATTCGTAAATCAAAATACCCAAAGCCCACCAATCAACAGCCGTCGTATGACCTTTCGATTGAATAACCTCTGGCGCAAGATACTCTGGCGTACCACACAAGGTATATGTTTCCCCTTCATCACCATTAACGAAAGTCAACATAGCCTTCAAATTTGCGCAGCTTACTGTTACCCAAACGTTTTGCAAATCCAAAATCTACCAATTTAATATGCCCCTCAGCATCTAATAACAGGTTCTCGGGCTTCATATCTCTATATGCAACTCCCTCTCGCTCATGTAAAAATTCAAGGATCAGAACTATTTCGGCGGCATAAAATCGTGCTGTGTTCTCGTCGAATCGTTTCGCTTTCCGAAGATAAGAAAATACTTCACCCCCAGGACAATAGTCAAGCTAAGTTGAGACGAGAATCAGTCAACAATCCAAGATAAAGTACCCAAACATCCCACTGATAACGGACGGGAAAAGAGGAAATCTGGAGAGCGAAAACTGGATGGACTTACTAGCATATACAATGAATCGTGATCAGAGAAAGAGGTGATTAAGGTGGTAATAAAGGGATGCCCAGCAACATCTGCGAGAACCGAACGCTCATGATTAACATGGTCGACCTGTTTAAGTTTAATGACTACATATCGTCAGCTATTGAACCTGGTTCTGTTTTCACACCTCGAATCTTACCCTCGACTTTCCGCAAGACCTTCAGCGCGAAAACCTTATCGCGATCCTCTTCCGCGGGGTTCGCAAGACGTGCAAGCCAGCTACACGGTATAAAATCAGAAATTTTCAAGCGAGATATCACAGGGGTGAATATCGTACACGCGAGCGAATGTACCTGTTCGATCAAAAGCAATTAGCATACATTATATGCACTTTCCGTTGTTAAGCTACACAGCACGGCGAGTTCGTACCAGTGCCTAACGTCCTCACTAGCTCGAAATGTTGTATAGTCAAATTCCTCGAAGTTCCTCCCAATTCTTTATTCCTCGGGTTTTGCTGTATCTCCTCGGGGGGCAAAATATGCTGCTCTTGACTGAAATGAGCCACGAATTGTCTTTCTTCAGCCGCAGCCACCGTGGTATCAGCCATTGTGATTGGGAAGGTCTCAAGAGGAGGATGTCGATGCGCCTCTTACTGAAGACTTCGTGGGCTTACTAGAGGCAACGGACTGCAGTAGCCATGCGGTTGTCGCAAAAACTCAGCGGTACTCGTTTTCGAGGGGTGGTGGAGCCAGCGTTCAAATGAAATTCTGATGAATCTGTAGATGCCTCGTATTATGCGACGGCTTGGGACCGAACCTTGCAGCTTGATACAGTTCTGGGAGGAGGAGTAGGAGCAGGAGCAGGTACCGGCACTGTCTTTGTCTGTATAGCAGTAACTGAAAGGTTAGTTCCGCATCTATCCAATTGACCTCACGAAGCAATTCTCCATGTACAATATCAATATATCGTGAAATGTGAGCAAAGTAGTAGAGTGTAGTTGTCTTCTCCGAGGTAGTCCTGTCAGTCCTGTAGAATACAGTTTTGTATAGTGGGGGTTTTGAATTTGGATTTTGGTCGGTTCAGTCATGACGTTTTGCTTTCGGGTTCGCCGCCGGTTTTCATCCGAAAAAAGCCTAGATTTACCGTAAAGTGGTTCAAGAATCATGATACGGTGTTGAGAAGATTATACAGGACTCGAGTCTTTCATCGGAGTCATTGATGATGATTCGATCATGATTTATATAAACAACTCAAGAAGTGAAGCTATTCACACATCATATTTTGGAATCGCATGGTTTCTTTTTTCCAAGTCCTGGAACCAAGCAAAAGAAAAGATTGTTTGTTCTTCTAAAAAAGGAAATCTTCTAGAGATGCGAAAGAGATTGACAAAGATTAATCGCACACGTGATCAAATAAGGTTACCCAGACTAAAAAATCCATCATTCGTCACGCCACCACCAGATCATTCCAGTCAAGGACACACGAGTAGTCTATATATGCTATCTACAGTACACATCATTTCGAGCTTGTTCACGATCGTATGTGTAAGGGTGCATGTGGTTGTTATATTCCTTTCTCGTTCTTCATAAAGCTGTTACCAATCCTCCATCTATCACATCGAAGTCGATGACGCCGGTCAACGGGGTCCCGGGAAACACTCGATCTATCCCCCAATAACCGCGTCGATAGAATTCCGTAACGTTTTATGAAGCTGTTGTCAGTCCATTTGAATCACTTTACTTGATCATCATCGGCGATAGTAACATGGCAGTTCTAGATCTCTTGCCTACCGTCCAAATCTAGAGCATAAAATCTAGAGCGCAGGAGCGGAGAAACATTCCCCGTCGAGTTGGCCAAAACATCTGTGTCCTGCGCAAACTGTCTCATTGATGGCGTTGCGTCAAGTTTGAGAGATCTTATTGGACGAGAATGCGAGCATGCAAGACGGCGGGCCGAGACATCGAATAATCAGAGAGGCGTTGTGGAGGAAGAGCCATGAAAGTGGGACCATGGTTATGTACTTGCTACAGTAGTTGTAGCCTGCATGTAAAGGCTTTTCACGCCTATGCTGTGTAACTTGTGTTCCTTAAAAGCATGATCTTGATACATCCTTCTCCAGTATCACAAACGCAGTCGTCCCAGATATCACATGATTGTCGATTCTGCGCGGCCCCAGGTAATTTGGTCTGAACTTTTAAGGAATCTAAGCATGGGCAAGTCAAGCAAGTGTTCGAAAGAGAGATTTCGTGGTAACTGGTGTCGCTAATATTGAGAGGTGTCTCAGGTGAGCCCTTATGTATGTTAAAATAAACACCAGGTCCAATATATTGGGGTCGCATCGGCCCCGCCCGTAGGGCCATCGAAGCGGGTCTTCCTCTCGGGAGACACATTTCTTCCTTGGATGATTACGAGTATATTAAAAAAAGTATTGATTCATATAAAACAATCAAGCAGTTTCTACTCGTAGGACTTGAGCATCTAATAGCACTTTTCATTATCCAAATCCAAATGAAGTAATCGGGTTTCCAAGTTTGAATACTTTACTACAACTTTCACTGTTTCAACCCCTTTTGAATTACTAACTATTATATTCATAATAGCATATTATTCTATATTAATCCTATTTTCAGCATTTCATATTACATCATCCGTTTAGTTTCAACTCTATTTCATAATTAAAGCCACTGTACGATCTGAAGATTGAAGTAGGAGGTGCAGCTCAGGAAGGATCGAAGACACGAGGGAGACGCAGATCTTCATGTAGCTATACGCCCATCTCATTATGATGTGGTACATGCGCAGAATATGGATTCATTGCCCTCGAAAGCACTAAGATTATTTATTGGTGAAGGTCTTAAGAGCCGCACCACGTGCAATATGCTGACCGAGTACAAGATTACCCAATCCCATAAATTCAAAATCCCCGAACCAAAGCCCCTGCCCTGCCCTGCCCTGCTGTGATGTCATGTCGATAAGCTTTAACTTGAGAAGAGCCCTTCTTTTCCATATCCTCTCACCGTGTAGGAAAGACCCTTCAAGTTCAGCATAACCCAGGTCGCTTACATTTGGTAATCTGCCTTGAGCCAGCCCACCATCGCAAGGTGGATTCTTTTCTATTCTCGGTGTATGTAATGATATTAGTGAAACGGGTTTACAATGAATATATGCCCACGATGTAGGCATGTTGGCCAATAACTAAACATTTTGTCAATGGAAGGCGAGTTTGGCCTTTGGTCCCGATAACCAGCCTCTTCTTCCATCAAAGTTCCAGCAATAATCGTAATACATGCAGAGCTGACTTATATCTTGGCGCTGCCGGTATTATCACGCCAACTTAGAGGGAGGCAACCACCACAATCGGCGGAAGCGTCAGCTTCACTGCCCACAACCTTTTGACGGGGGCGATTAATCTTGCTGGGTACCTGAGGCCGGGCTAAATCTGCCTCGACGAATCGGGGTAGGTAAGTGATTACAGTGTTTGTGTTACCTACAATAAGACACCAAGGCCAAGGGGCAGTATTGAGCCTTGCTACCTAATCGTGTGGATTTGGTAGGCATTGTATGTAGACTATCATTGAACGCAAGAGGCATATGTAAGCATTACTTGAGCTTGCAATTATGGCTCTCATAAATGGATGGCCTCTTGTATGGAGCGAGTAGTTAAGGGGCCCAACTTGGGGATTTTTCAAAGATGTGAAATTGCGGCAGTACTAAAATATGAGAAGAAAATAAAAATTGCAGTCCCTTAAGCATATGAATCCTTGCTGTCCCCGCAGATCCAAACCAATTCAACGATTGAGGCACAGAAACTGAATTCTAATATGCGATGAGTATCATCTAATTCAGGTGTGAGCCATGGATGATATCCCATACAACGCTCAGCGCTATGCATACGAAAACAAAACGAGTCGATATGACAATATCGCGACAGATGAGCAAATGTAAGTAAAAGAGTCAAAGCCGATCCAAGCGCTACCATCCCATCAAACGAAAATACCCCACTGGTCGACCCTCTCTTTAGGATTTCGACGACATCTCTCGGTCGGAGATACAGGGATGTATTGCCTGCATTTACATTAGATTCAGATGCATCTTCCAACGGCCCCCAGCAGTTTAGATTGCCACTAACTTCAATGATCGACGCGGATTTCAACCAATTCAGTTTTACAATCCCCACATCTTTTACGTCCGCATGCCGTACAGTGTGCATGCAAGACAGCCGTCAAAGCTCCATCGCGATCCGTATAATTACAGTAACAGCAATACCAAACCTCATGATATTTGCACTGTGGTTTGCTAGCGGGTCGCTCGCCACGTTTCCCGTCATGGTTTTGCTTCCCATGGCTCGGATTTTTGTGTTGAGACTTTCCATGACTAGATCCATCGCTAGTCTGTACTGGCGGTGATGTGCGTTTCTTATCATGACATGGAGCCGATTTCGGTGGTGATTGGGAGGATGACTGAGAATTCATTTCAAATGCTGAGCGTAATCAAACTGTGGAGTGAAAGAAATACCACGAGGATTGTAGGTAGTAAGAGATTTGAAGGTGTTGAGGACTTAAGAAGTTGTGAATGAGAGGTTTAGAGCTTTATATCCTCAGATTACGCTGAAGGTCTCTTGTGATCGAATGCCCTCATGGTAAATTTGATGACCGACCACTGCCCTTTCAAAGCCCAGAAAAATGCCATCTTCTCTCGCCGTGAAAGAGATATTCTGTCGAAACAGCTCGGGCATGATTGATTGCAGCTGGAATCATTTGAGTTCGCCGGTAATATTGATTGATGGCCTATTCCGCCCTTCATAGTAGCGTAGTTGAGGTGGCTGTGGCTATTCGAAAGACAATGAAATCCTCAACAGATGATCCCATCGGGCATACTTTACTCATTAATGTGGCGGAGTAATATGAAAGTCCTGAGATGGTCCAGTTTTCAAGACTGTGAATGGATTAACCTGAAAACGCCCTTTTGACTCGGTGATCATGAAGAAAGAAGCCTTAGAAGACGGCCAGTCAGAAGTAATGCTACCAAGATAAAAAGCTTCCCTTCACATCGTGAGTTTGACAGGTGACAGGAATACGAATAGTTCGGTATGGACTGGTATAGATACTGTTATCTAACAAGTCACCACTGAGGTCATGGGGCAAAAGCTCGCTGCAATAGCAATTGTATTTCCTTGTAGGGGAAATATGAAAAGTAAAAGATCTGAGTTTTATCCAAGTCTATGATTTGATATCTTCTCCAATGAAATGTCTGTATGTTGTAAGGATAGCGAAAGTTGTAAAATCTATAACCCCATTGCAATGCAACAATTCCATGGATTTTGTAGCACATAAAATATGCAGCCAAAAAACTAACAGACCAAGGACTTATCCTCGCAGAAAACCCAGGGTGAATCTGCTTTGATTTTCTTCGATACATTTTATCCAATTCCGAACTCAATCTCCACGTGCGTGTGGGAGGAAAAACGACGATATAACCGAGAGACTTTGTCGACTATACAAAACATCAGAACGAGAAAATCCCAAGCAGGTATTGACTTACTCAGCCGTGACGGTCGGATCTGATTTTATTTAACCCGTTCCACCAGGCAAGAGAAGCACCGCTGATGCGTACATTCCGGACAATTTATAATCTTTGTGGTCATCCCCGAGGACCGATAATTGCCAGCGATGTCACGGCACCAACAGCAAGACCAAACACGAATATTGGCTTTCGGAGCTGATGTAGAAGGCATTTAAAAGACGAAATTTTAGTTCGAGGGGCGGTGTAATAATCTGGGAAGGAAAATGAAGAGGCGGATGCTTTATCTTCAACTGTGAGATTTACTAGCTCTAATTGAAAGAGGCGAGAATCTGCGTTGGAGTGTCCTGCAGGAGTTGGAAAGGTTCGGATGTGATGATTTTATGAAAGATATGGATCTTTAACATCAAAAAAAAAAGGAGGCAAAAAGTCAGACAGATCGAAGTCTTATGTAGCGTGAAGTCTTCAACCAAAGAAGACCTCACCGAAGTTCTCGGTGTACTGAACCGTTGAAATCACGCCCATGATAAGAGGGCTTACCACCTCCAAACCCCAGCCGCTAGGCCACCAAATACCTCCATGAACCGCAGTGATCTATCGAGAGATGAGATGCTTTCTAAGGAGTCACTGATACTCTTGTAAATCACCCAACAACACGTCATAAGGATCTTACTTTGAAAGGAATGAGTCTCATCGAAAAAGCTGCATGAAGAGGATTAAATTTGATAGAAGAGAGCTTCTGTTTTCTGACATTCTCGGTAAGTGTTCGACTCTGAGTGTCCGGTTAACTACACATGTCGAAGGCTCTGATACGCTTGATGCCACACTAAGTGCCCCAGCGGAATTGTATAGGAACAATGTATAGTAATAGCGGCCACCTCCGAAGTGAGCTTCCACTTTCGGCCCATGAATTGAAGGTCAACAGGACTTTAGACAAGAAGCCTTTTTGAGGTGGGTGAATCAACAAGGCTGTAGCAGGGGTATCGTGCCTGCATTAGCTTCATGCTGCAACCTCAGCCCATAAGAGCCCCATCTAGGCAAGAAAGAATAATGAGGCTCAAAGTAGATCTGCTTGGGGCGGCACAAGAGTACGCTGAATGCCTAGTAGGGACTTTCTCTTAGACATTTTAATTACGAGCTCAGTGAATAATGACGTACAGTTTGATTTGTGAGAAATTTGACGAAAATCCCCTTTGAAAAGGCCTTGAAAAGGCCAGGAATTAGTCAACAGGGATTTCAGGGTACTGAGCTAGACTGGGAAGAAGATAGAATACTTAAATGAGGTCCGAGGTGAGGTTATCAATACATGGAGACGTGACGGTTCGCTTTTGACGGCGAGCCTAGTGAAATGAGGGTTTAATAATCGAAGGTCGAGATAAAAGCCTTGAAATGATATCGAGTCAACGTTGCTTTACACGGGCCTGGTTGCAAAAATAAGCTTTCAACTCGGAGCATTAATAAGTGACCATGTAGACCCGGAGGCAAAAGTCGTTGAGTTTTCAGCAAAACTAACAGACCAGTGATTGTGTGACTTGAGAAAATGTGTGATTCGACTGGCAAAAGGCAAGCGAGATTTAAATTCAAGTGAACTCAAGTTTGATAAGTTCTTGAACAGACCTGTAGGATACCGCGTTGAGGCCTGGGCTATCGGAACAACCAGGGACATCTGATTTCCCACCCAGTCATGCCTCTATAAGAAGCCATCCCATTCAGGCAGTGCACACCCTAATACGTAAGATATTGGCGGAAGCATATATTGACGAGAATAATGATTTTGTCAAAAAGAAATGGTAGCATCGCGCTGACTTGCGATCGGCCGATGGAATTCAAACTGGTATAGTACAGCCTTGAGGAGCTACAATGGAGAATAAAAAGCTCATATCTGCTGAACCGATGGGCATTCTTTTGGTAGTAGATCGTTGAAGAAAATCAGATAGAGTATCCTCGCTAGGTACTATAGATAGTTAGTGAGGACATGGATGAATCTCCAAACGAATGACATGATTAGTTAACAATCGTGCTCTATATCCGATGACACAAACAATACTCGAGTAGTCGTAGGAGAATATAAGTTCCCAAATTAAATCTAGGCATTCGATCATTGCAGTTGACAATGAAAAATGTTGCAGCGGATGGTTGAAATGTTGAGAGAATCAGGGCATCATACTGTCTTAAGTATGTGATAGAATTCAATCTCTAAGCCAATTACGTACCTCAAACTAGACGCAAGTCGATAATGGTGTGGCCAAAGAGACTCAATTGACTCATGATACCCTCTGATTGAATTGGCTACCTTTTTTCCTCTCGAGGCATCTTCAGATATCAAAGGCCTCAGACCTTCTTGCGACGAAGATTATACAGGAATCGCTAATCGTTTGCGGCTCAATTCGATTATGCAGCCTTGTCGGCCTACAGAAAATGTTACCACACCCTCCTAGTATGGCTCTCATTGCTGATTAAAGGTCAGGGCTTGTTTGCAAAAAGATGTGGAAGGTCGGGTTGAGATCGTAGCCAAAAATCAGCTTTCTCACGTCCTGAAAGGTGTTCAGACACAGGCGAAGATCGAGAGATGGAGCTGGTGGAGAGATAAGGTGTACTCAGATGTACTACTCGAGTAGTAACCAAGAATGTAACACGAATCTTCGATGCCTGGACATACTAATGTCTTCAGCCAATTATTTGATTTAATCAACGGTAAAGTAGTTGCCGCCAATATGAAGTGGTATGTATGTCTGATGGCTGTAGATTCAATTCTGTGCATAACAGGTGAGCAACTATAGCTCTGGGGATAGATGAATAAAGTTTCGCTTACCGAGGAGAAAGGTTGAGACGTGTCGGCGAAGTTTGTGGAGAGTGGAGGGATCGCATATCTATTTATAACCTTTTCAGACGCTTTAGGCGCGATGACAAAATCAAGTTTGCCAATACATACTCTACGACAGTCGGGTTAAACAGAGGATTGGATTGAAGGAGAAATACTAGGTATATACTAGTGCAGTCGCCGAAAAAGTGGAGCGACTGATTGCGATTGACGCATGCCACATAAGCTCGTCCGATCACGTGATACCGCGTTTAAATAAGGTTTGGTGGATCAATCTAATATCCTTTAACCTTGTTTCTAATCTCAGAATGCCAGCGCTAATCTCCTAATCAATCTCTCAAGGTCAGAACCAGAAACCTGACTATCGTTTTGTAAATTCACATCCATAATACACACATTGTCTGCTCAGGCTATCCCTCCCGTCTTTCAGTATTCTGTACCTCATTGTGAAAGATATGTGTGCATATTCTTATTCGATATCAATAAGAATTACGATACCTTGCTAGTGCACATCCTCAAATACTTGTTGTGATGAATCGTTATTGCAGGCTCGGACATTGCTTCTCTTGTTGGCACTTGTGCCAGCTACAGGACACTTAGTCATGTTACACAGCGAAGTCGAACGCAATCAGCGCGCTGCGAACATATGGACTGCGCGTTTCATGCCTTTCGCACTTGCGGGTGTGGTTGGGTATGTTACATATGTGGAAGTCGTCATTCTTTGTGGTAGGGAACGGAAAATGCGACGCAAATGTCAAAGAAACAGCCTGCTAACATGCCGCTCTCCAGTTAACTACCTTCTAGTCGAACACAAAGACAAGGGTGCCGCAGTGCCTATCCTCGTAATATATTTTCTGTTGTTCATATTTATGGCCTCGTCTTTTTTCAGAGTTGTGTATACGACGACCTTTGATACTCCCTACGCGCCGCTCGGGGCGGGGGCTGCTAGAGTTCGGCGCCGAAAAAAGCGAAAGCATGACGACATTGGCGGAGAAGAATATACTCCAGGGAATTTTGATGCATCTAAGGATGATCCGGACTCTCCCGGACTCGAACTATTTTACACAAAAGATGTCTTTGGCGTGGAAAGGGATGGCAAGCCTAGGTGGTGTTCTGAGTGCTGCATATGGAAATTAGATCGCCAGCATCACTGTAGTGTTGTGGGACGATGTATCTACAAAATGGACCATTACTGTCCATGGTATGTTCATGTCATTCCTCGCGCCTTTGCAACTAACAAAATTTAGGGTGGGAGGACCTATTGGCGAGAACAATTTCAAGTTTTTTATCCAATTTGTAGGATACACGGCTTTGTTCTGTATAAACGTACTTGTTGTAATGGTAATTTACATTTGCCAGCAACGTAGAACCCGGGTATGATTGACCTCTATTTCTTCGCTCACGTTCTGAGACCCTTGATCAATTTATATTTTGAGAATAGTTTGTTCTGCAACTGGGTGAATCAAAAGTAGAATATTGGTGTAATTGGGACTGATTCTGTTGACTAGGATGAATCTGTCAACCGCCAGTTTATTGCTGTTCTTGCGTTGTAAGCCAGCCAGCCATCCCCGTGACATAATTTTATACTGACTATAAATCCCCAGAGCTGCATTTTTTGGCTTGTTTACTGGGACGATGTTCCTGACCTCAGTAAGACTGGCCATTAATAACTTGACGCAAGTCGAAGACATCAATAAAGCTGCGAAGGTCTACAGATTAGCAATACTAAAGCCTCCGCCTCAAAGATTGGCGGGATCAAGTCAAGTATTTTCGGAAATAAGTTACCCCTTGGATATTCCACCCCCTTCAGATGGCACTAGGGTAAACCGCCCGTACGCGAAAACTATCAGACATGATCGTCTATCCGAACCAATCTCTCTTCAAGATCCAAGAGGAATGGCCGGCCTCGCAGGCCTGCCTGTTAATGCAGCAATTGATCCATTTGACCCAAATTCTCATCTTAGCGACCCGCATTCACAGTCGACGCAAGCGGGAATTGTTTACAACTTGGCCCCTTCTTTTTCGCCATCGCAAAATATTGAAGCATCGACAACCACTGGGCTGCAGCCACCGGTAGAGAATTCTGAGCAGCTGAATAGAGACCAAAAAGCTGTGCGCACATTTGCAATACTTGAAACAGTGTCTCCTGGGGATAATCCTTGGGATCTCGGATCTGCGCTATTGAATTGGGAGACAGTTATGGGAGAACATTTCATTGACTGGTTTTTCCCTGTAAAGAGAAGTCCTTGTTGTAACCACGAAAATGTGGAGAGCCATTTCTCTGTTGGTCCGGCTGTAGATCGCATTCGAGCGTCAGTTGGCTTTATTCCACCTAATGAAGTACGCCCCGAAGGCCGTCATCGTCGGAAAAAGCCAAATCAATCCAGACGACCTTTTCGCCTAAATGATGAAGAGATGGGACGGAAGATGGACGAAACAGAACTACGAGATCTCGACACTCGTAACTCACAGCATAGATGACATGTGTTTATATCCCCTTAAATACACTCGACGAAAGTCTTTCCGGCATGAAGTGAAGCCATGCGAGGAATTTAGCACTTAAGTCATATGGCATCAGCGTTCCATAGATCATAATGCCAGTATATAGAAGCACTACTTATAATCATTAATATAATTAGAGGTTAAAACTCATTTGGATGAAACTTTCAAGCTCTTTTAGAGCACCGATTGGTGGTCCTTCGTGTTACCCATATAGCAGATTATGCATGGTGATCCGAATTGTTTCCCGAATACCAGTCCCAGCCGAGCTCTTGTTGACTATTCTTCAGTTCTGCGAAGGCAAAGAGTCCAAGGCCTCTCAACCTTACTCGTACCTAACCCCGTTAAGTAGCATACCAACAATCAATATATTTCCAGGGACTCTTTTGCCCGGGGTCACCAACCTTAGGAGCGGTAGCGACTAAGTCAGTCGGTGAACAAGAGTCTCCCGTGCATATCCGTTACGAAGCCCATTATTGATTTCCGATTTATGACAAGCTTAATTCTAGGAACTTACAGCACCTGGATACCTAGGTGCTGGAAATCGCAATCCTTTGTACAGATGATGCATTTCGCGTGACTTGACACGGCCCAAGTCCTATTTTGTCTGACGACGCGAGCAAAATTTCGGGATACAAGATTTTTGGGAATCTTATCCACCATACAAGTCCTGTTCTATGCCAAGAAACTTTCAATGCAGAGATTTTCCCCGGCGGGCATGCTTCCCTGAGGGGAATAGGACCCACACAGAGGCCTCGATCTTAGAAGTTTGCACCGACGGGCCACCACCATCCATGGTTCTCCATGGATTCTTGGTTGGGCGACTGAAGATATATATATGTCAGTTGTCAACGTTCTGAAATCTCACCAATAGATATGGGGAGAGGGCGTGGTGTGGCGTGACGCGGACTT
Organism: Monilinia aucupariae; assembly: GCA_002162555.1. NCBI lineage: Eukaryota > Fungi > Ascomycota > Leotiomycetes > Helotiales > Sclerotiniaceae > Monilinia > Monilinia aucupariae. Next base: position 1,406,095 of record NGKF01000003.1, read on the forward strand.
CCCAAGTAGCTTGCTATAAGCTTCACCCTTCGCTAAATGAGAGCAAAAATAAGACTGAACTATGTTGGAGGGTGATATAAAATCAACCATCAGAACTTTCAGTAGTCTACTAGTGGACATTTTGCAACAGAGCAGGGAGGTGTCGAGTTCAAATGCTGTTGGACAACGGACTTACTGAGGGTAAAAGCTATTCAATTCACACTCAGGAGACAGGCGTGTAATAATGAGAATCATACCTCAGAAGCAAAAATGGACATAGCAACTCGCTTTCAGAGACGAATTTGCGCGCTGCTGTGGCAGTCAATAGATTGATCACCGAGCACGTCCTGCAGATTCCATCAAAAATCAACGCTATTGGGAGTGTGATAGGACAGAATTGGGGAAATGACCCTTAACGCCTATAACCAAAGTCCTAGAGGCCAACTAATCTAGAGAAACACATGATAAACTCAATAGAAATCTAATACCAATGACAAACGAATGAGCAACAACACCCACTCATGCTTTCTTGGCCTACCCTGTACGAAAAGAGCACACTTCAAAATTTAATTCCACGCACAGTCATTGTATCGCTCGGCAGCCGACGTCTACCCCCATTCTGCTTCACCCTGTATCACAAAATCCTCATGGTTCTATCATTTCTTATCCAAACATGTTCGGCTAGCATATTCGATGACAGATCGTACCTAATTCCATCCTTGCTGTGAAAAAAGGGAGCAACAGGTATCGTAGGGGTGCCAGCAATCGGGGCAGTACCAACCCCACGAATTGGAATCGACTTCTCGCGAGCATTGACAGCACATCCACCATCCCTCCATACTGGGGCCATATCTCTCTGTATATGCGGACATCGTGGATCTGGATCATAAGTATGCATTTCAGTAATCGGAGGTAGTTTTGGGATCAAATGCCTTGATTCTTGGTAATTTGCCTCCCGAGAAGTCTTGTGTTTCTTCTTAACAAGGTGGTAAACAATGTGTTTGTTTGGAACGAGTCGATGAATTGAAAGATTAGCTTTGTCTTGTTACCGTCTTCCGATGCTCGAGGTGATTGTGATGTGGATTTGAATCATCTTGGGGAAAGGAACGCGGTTAAGTACGTCGAATAAATGCTGTTCCGGAGACTGAATCGAAAATTTTCACCTTCAGACGCCCCCATATATGATGTTCCAACATCTCATCTACACTGGGCATGGCCGCCCCTCGAAGTATTCATCTATGACGGCCAGCAGCAGTGATTATCTCCGATCAACAGCTAGGAAGCGGCACAGTTGCTATTATTGCAGTAATTGTCTCCATGGCATGTTGCAGTGATGCATTGGAAGTTTGTTGCTTTGCCATTGAGGAATTCTATTCCGGGTAATACCACTATTGCCGGAATCCTTTGGGAGCCAATAAGTCGGAACGAGGCATATACCGCCTACTCGTGTGCCCCCAAGTATCTCCTAGTGAAGTGCTCTGGTGGTGAACCCGAGAGCTGTTAGAAGTTGCTTGGAAACCCGTTAAAGGGTTTGCCGGTGAACAACGGCCACTCACGACATTCGAGAAATAATTTAGTATGGGGCGCCTGGAATATTGCGTCAAAAAAAGGTCTGAGTGAGTACCAGAATTCTGTTTATGGCGGGAATGCATCCGAAGTGGCTTGCCCCTGAATCAACGGCATCCTGGCGGCCCCTGAGCGCGCTTCACTGAGCGGCCACAATACGAGCTACAAAGTAACTTCTCAACTACCTTGTGTAGTCAGTCTTGTTCTGCAACCGGAATAATGAATGTGGTTTGAAGGGATAGAGCATTCTTGCGATTCTCGTTGTGAGAGACGATATATTTCTGGCAGCTTATTCTTTGACGTCCCTTCTCATAAAGTAATACACCTTGATTTTTAAGACATCGTGGTGACAGGGAAGAATGATGAGGCCAGCGAAGAATCAGGGCCTTGATCTCGGTAACACATACGATTTTCCAAGGCTCGACGCCTTTAGCAGTGGTATTTGGACCTATTGGAACTTTATTCCTCCGAAGCTTCAGTGATTGGGGCAATACCTCATCGCAAAGGAAGTAAAATGGCGGAGAGTCGAGGGTAGAAATTTGGCTATGTTTATCGACCAAAAGTTCACACAAGCTCCGCCAAAATTCAACCAAAGACTGGGCCTTGTGCTTGGAGGAGGATCGATGTGGATAATCACTAATTCTGCCAACTTTTCACAGCCTCGTACCATAGACATACACAATACGTAAAAGTCAAGCTACGACCCAGAAGTAAGATGGTGCAAATCGGAGATATTCGCCTATTTTCCGTCACCACACCAACCAATACATTGGGTCATGATAGAACAAAGCCCTAATCTGACTGCATCATCTATGTGCATTAGATAGTATTGATTTCTTTTACCCTGCGATCCTAGAAGAGCCGCCCTCTGAGCCGCAAGCACCTTAGAGATGAGTTATATAAGTCATGCAACTTGCACTGATTATATCCAACATAAGCATGACAACCACAGCTAGCATTTAGGATTACCTGCTTTGGAGTAATCCTAATTCATGCCCCAACGGTTAAAAAAGCGTTGGGCGCAAGAATGAGGATGTAGTAGGTGGTAGGAAACCCAAGCTAACCCAATCTCGATGCCAGAATGAATATACTCTGGGACTTACACTAACAAATTTGATATCCCTCAAATCCTCTTCGATAGCCTTATCATAAAACACAAACATGGGACGAGAAACATGGTCGAGTTGAATGGGATGTGAAGATCCCGAATTGCTCAATATTTCCATGGGTCCGCGAACTTCTGAGATGCTAATCGCTTCCTAACTTGCGAAAAGCATTCACAATCTGCTCTCAAGTCAAGATTGACAGTGTGGGCGTGAACAATGCCGCCGGCTAAGATGCAAGTATTAGCTAACAAGGGAAGAAGACCCGAACCCTGCTTGCAGATGGATGCTGAATAGACTAGGTTTCAAGAACATATCTTGCTCTGTGAACAGTAGACAATCGACAGCAGGTAGATAGGTGATGGGCTTGCTCTCCATGTTGACAGTGACCCGCGGGTAATCTTCTCAATGTAGTCCTATTATCCACCAGAAGGGAAGAACAGACAAACAAAAGAAAGAATTGTACAACATGCCATTCCCGCTGTGGAATTTCGCGGAAACGACATGATTATTTTCTGATTATCATTGTCGAATGGATAAAAATGTCATGATTGTAAATAAGGGTAAACCAAAAAATACATATATAATTTACAAGCAAATATGAGTTGTTCATAAATCATGAGGTAAGGTTGGTTACCTACCTGGCTAGTAGGCATTGCTACCATATTTGATGCAGCGGCATTCCCGCTACAAAGTACCGAGCCACCATGTCATGACATGTCGCGAGAAGGAAAGGGATCTTCAACGCGTTCACATTTACCACTTTTTTATTCTTGCTCTCACTATTCGAGCAGTTCTTGAGCAGATGCTATTATAATGCTTGGATCCGAATCGAACATACAGAAACTATCTGAAATTCAAAACAAACGGCGCAGATGCTAATTTCTTTGGCTTGATTGGAACTTGGACGCATACTCGACTACCACAACTACAAAAAATGTTCACGGAATAGCGAATATTCGACGCAAGATTATCTTCCCTTAGTACAAAGCTCGGAGCGATGTCTTCTTCGCAACCCTTTGTGCCATTCTCTCCGTTCCAGGCCTCACCGTCGCGCCGCAAGAAGTCGCGGTTCACGTATCGACAGCTTGCGCAATTGGCTACCTCTGCTGCTTCATGCCCGCTGCGGGTGATCAGTCACCTTGATCTGGATGCCTTTTATGCTCAAGTAGAACAAATCAGACTGGGGATTGACGAGAAACTTCCGTTGGCGGTGCAGCAATGGTAAGAATTCTTATTCACATCGCAACTGTGTTCTTTCAGGATATACTCTAGGGGCGCGCAATGAACGATATAGGTATCTTTAAGAGCGCCATGAGGTGCCTATGTTTACGAACGTTTTCGTGCACCGCGTGAGGGGTGATGTGAAATGGGGAGCGGGAGGCTCAGGTGGATGCATATTTTGAATGATGAAGCTATCTGTATATTGAAGCTAATGTTGAGTTACAAACAGGCAAGGTCTCATAGCTATCAATTATCCCGCCAGAGCATTTGGCCTCAACCGCCACATAACCATCACGGAAGCCAAGAAGCTCTGTCCAGATCTCATTTGTCAACATGTTGCAACCTGGCGCGAGGGTGATGAAAAGTGGGCCTACCACGACGATGCGTTTAAGAATATTGCTACACATAAAGTTTCCCTGGACCCTTACAGGCTTGAATCGAGACGAATCCTGGCTTGTATAAAAGACTGTCTGCCAAAGGACCTGCAAAGGGTGGAGAAAGCTAGTGTGGATGAGGTTTTCATGGATCTCTCTGCCCAAGTCCATGCGACCCTCTTGGAGAGGTATCCAGAGCTGAAGGGGCCCGCCCCTTACGACGATTTGACGGAGCAGCTACCTTTACCTCCTACGACTTTTCTTGACTGGAAAGCGGATGCACTGGTGGACCTCGATATTGATGAAAGAGAAACCGATGACCCCGATTGGGATGATATAGCAATGCTGATTGGTTCTGAGATCGTACGCACAGTTCGGGCCGCAATACGTGAGAAACTCAAATATACATGCTCTGCCGGCATCGCCCAAAACAAAATGCTGTCTAAACTGGGCTCCGCACATAAGAAACCTAATCAGCAGACCGTCATTCGAAACAGGGCTGTACAGAAATTCCTATCAGGCTTCAAGTTCACTAAGATAAGGAATTTGGGGGGCAAGACAGGCGAGGAAATCACCAAGCTTTTTGATACAGATATGGTCAGTGACCTTTTGATCGTTCCCATGGAGCAGTTGAAGCAGAAATTGGGAGAAGAAACTGGGACGTGGGTCTACAACATCATTCGTGGAAACGATGCCAGTGATGTAAATTCACGAACTCAGATTAAGTCTATGCTATCTGCAAAATCATTCCGGCCGAGTATCAACACGCCAGAGCAGGCCAACAGGTGGCTCCGCATTTTTGCGGCGGACATATTCTCCCGTTTGGTAGAGGAAGGGGTGCTAGAGAATAAAAGAAGGCCCAAAACGATCAATCTGCATCACAGACATGGGGCTCAACCCAAATCCCGACAAGCACCCATTCCGCAGGGAAGGAAATTGGATGAGACATTACTTTTTGAGCTTGCCAAGACTCTTCTAAATCAAATCATGCTTGGTGGTAGAGTATGGCCTTGTTCTAATTTGAGTCTAAGTGTTGGGGGTTTTGAAGATGGTGTGACTGGCAATATGGGTATTGGGGCATTCTTGGTCAAAGGCGTTGAAGCCAGGACCCTCAATAACGAAGCCCCGCGAGACCCGATTACAACTGTATCTGCAGAGAGATCTGAAAAGAGACGTCGTGTAGGCGATGCGGGAATTCAAAAATTCTTCGCTAAGACAGATAGTGTTGAAGAGCATGATGATGACTTTGGCGGTGAGCAAGGCTCACCCCAACCAGACACAGTCTTTGAGAAAAAGGGGTCTTCGTCTCTCAATTTAGATTCCAAGGCTGCGGGTTTACCCAAAGAGACCAAGGTGATCGGAAAGTCAGAAATATCACCTGATCTCTCGACCTTGAAACAGCCACAGATCAAAGATTTTCTATGCAGCCGTTGCAGTCAAGAGTTGGATTGTGCGGAGGAATTTGAGAATCATCAAGATTGGCACTTCGCTAAAGATCTCCAGGATGAGGATCGTTTGAAGCGTACATCGCCTGCTCCTGCGCCTTCTACCTCTGGTAACAGAAGGGGTGTCTTACCAAAGAAACGAGGCAGTGGCCGTGGTGGTCGACAGGAGAAGGGCCAAAGCAAGTTGACATTTGGATGATGGAAAGCAGATGAAAAACATCCCACCGACAGCACTTTCATCCTATCCTGAAGTGCCACAACGATTATCTTTACCTTGCAGACAGATTCAGCCGATATTTCACCACTCGTGCTGACGAGCCGAGCCTTTGTGGTCCCGAAAGGCGGCCATTTGTGCGTGAACTATGCCCCGAGATACAGTAGCACTGGAAATGTGCTCACCGGGATCACACATCCTGGTTGCAAATTGATGCCTGGAAGTACAAACACAACCCTTGCGGTATGAGTTCGATTGGATGATGAATTTGCAGAATCAGCTTGCTGTACTGTCGAGGTACGAGTAATGCAACAACGATCATTACTGCAATGATATTCTTTCTAGGGGTTCAGCTGGAGCCGACCACCTAGCCATTGACTCTCGCCTCATAAAATCAGACTGCCAGATCTGCAAACACTCGTATTTGGATCTTCAGGACGGTCATGCGCAATATCGAAAGCATCAAGAGAAATAGATAGTGTCTCGCCCACATATGGAATGATTATTTGGGATCAGGTAGATAGAGATGTGCCGTTATCCCTACCAAACCTGAATCTTTCGTCTCTCATCAGGCATTCTGATCGACAAAGTACATCATAATGTACATGTACACTGTACAGTAAGACTCCAAAGCCCCCCCCCTTTCCCCGTGCCTCATCCACGCCTAGAAAGACTAGAAGAACGAGAAGATATTGATTGTTGATTGTCGGTAGGTCTACAAAGTCTATAAACGCGAGCTACATGGATTTGTTGTCAATGTGCTTTAGATTAATCCATGTGCAAAAGTATCATAGCGGCTTCTCAATGGGCCAAAGAAAATATTTGTAAAACGGCGATAAACCTGTGAACCTGTGAATGAAGGTTATGTGGATTAGGCAGCGTTTGGCAGCGTTAGGCCGGAATGCATGAATACCCAACCCGATTGATTTCGCGCCACAAAAAAATCACAGACCACCAAATCACCAAGACGACAAACCTTGCCTGCCACCTTTTGCTTTTTTGGATCCCTTCATCATCACCAGAAGGTTGAGTCTTGATTTGTTCTCTTGTGCCGTTCGAGATGCGAAACTGGGGGGTTGGACACCATATCTGCCATTGGGTTCTTCATTTCTCGCACATTAGATATCGAGGTGACACTATAGTAGATGACATCCATGATCCTGCGCACAATATGCGTAGGTCGTGTAGCGTTGGCATACTTCGTACTTTGCAGACATGGCATATTATTCATGCTAGGCCAAGGTCCAGGGAAGTGAAAGGCTATGTACTCCGTATGTACGAAGTATGATCAAGAAAATCTGACTGTCATAAACGAAGTGGTGAAAGGGAGGCACCAAAACCTAGGCGCCGCTCATTACAGGATGGATATTCTCCTCCCATATGTATTCACGCGTCATCTTTGATCAAATTGTACTCATACGCTCACTGTATCATTCATCGAATTCCTCCCTTTCCCTTTCCCTTGCCCTTGCCCTTGCCCTTGCCCTTGCCCTTGCCCTTGCCCTTACCCTTCTGCTTCTGCTTCCGCTGTCGTAGGGTCGGCGAGGTCGAGGGCGAGGGCGAGAGCGAGAGCGAGAGCGAGAATCTTTATTCCCCAGAACCCAGAAATTTACGTTGGGTCGTTTAGTCGGACTCGTAGAACCGAATGAGGATGATGATGATGGAAACTGTACCGTGATGCTTCGCAGATCGAATGGGGACCCGGGTCGACGCAATGGTTCAGGCGTGAAAGGTTCGAGGTTGTGATGGGTTGATGGGTTTGATGAAGATTCATGGGCTCTGTTGGTTGATGACCAGATCAAGGTGATGATGATAATGAAGATAATGATGATGATAGGGCGGAACGATATCGATTGTGTCAAAAGGTCTTCCCTCTACTATCTATTACTACGGGACTCGGATAGGTTGCCCTTGATCATCGTAGTTCATCTTTTATTATTACTATTCCTATTCCTAGATATGATGAAGGTTTTGATTTGAGTTTTATTCTTCATGGCTTCTTCATCGAGCTTCGTATATGAAGGGAATACTGTACCGTGTGCTCTACACAGTTCTATATCTCTTGTATTTTGATAATCCAATACAATTATATATATATATATATTACGTATCGCTATATCCGTACCTAATTAACTCTATCTACTCTACTCCCTTCCTTTTGACTTGTTTCCACAACCGTTATTGTTGCCGCTGCTGCTGCTGCTGCTGCTCCTACTCCTGCTCCTACTCCTACTCCTACTCCTGCTCCTACTCCTGCTCCTACTCCTGCTTCCTGTTGCCCCTCTTTGAAACAAACCATCGCTATCTTGAGCCTTCCTTACCTTATCGAAACTCCACCTCTCCAGACCCTTCTTTTCCAAGTTCAGGTTCACCACACGCGCACATATCGATACCGATACGAAATACGCTGTATGCCGCTCGTTACCTCCGACGGATACCAATGCTACTGTACACTGGTTGCTCGTCATTCTTCCCGTCTAGACTCTCAACACTACTGCTGCTTGTAAGTTAATGATTGAAAAGAGTCAAGAGTCAAGCATCAGAAACCCTTCAAGAATAAAATAAGCATAATCCTGTCACGAACCCTCTTCACCAAACCATCACGATTACAGACAGTATTCTTCTCTCCTCTCTTCGTCTCCCCCTCTCCTCACTCACTCACTCAATCATCCATCCATCCATCCATTATTCCTTAAATATTCCCCAAAAATCCAAACCCCCGTTTGGGCTGGTTGGGTGTCATAAATCCGTTCAACAAGGCATTATCGACTCTAAAAGCGGCCACCCAGTTTTAAACCAAGTTCCATACCTTTTCAGCTACAGGGGCTAAAAAGGGCCACCCCCAGCCTTTCTTCGCTTTGCCACTTTCTCCCACTCTTTCCACTCACTCGCTCGCTCTCTCCCTCACCGTCTTCTTCTGTTCAATTCTTCTTGGAGCCCTTCAAGACACAATCCAAAATAACCATCCAACCCATCACCTTGTCAACTTGTCAACTTGTCAACTCACGGAAAAGCAAAGAATACGCCAACTCAGAGCAGAACATCCCGATTCCTCTTTTACTTCCTTTTGAGTACGACTTGACATTACACAACATCAACCAGCTTCCGCGTCTGCTGCGTTACCCCATATCCTTGGACGGGACAGGATCTCTCGCTCCCACACCCTTTTCTCTCACGCCTCCAAACTTACTCAGGACCAACCGATTCTTTTTCTTACTTCCACAGGATTACTTCTTCTCGAGCCTCCCATTCAAACCCCTCCCCCCTCGGTCATTTGAGAAGGTTTCCCATTTCTCCCTACAGCATTTTTTCTTCTGGACAATTTTTTGACTCCTCCAATTTGTCGCCGGTTATTTTCTGTGCCACCACCTTGGTTTCCTAGCCTGACTTGTTGTTGCGTGTGACTTGCATTCCTCAATCTTCACCTTGGGACCTTCTCTTTCTCTTCCTATCAACTTTTCCCTGGATTTCCATCATGTCGCGTCGTGATGATAGAGACAGAGCTCCGCGCTCACAACCACAGCCATCATACTCGTCTGCTGGAAGGACAGGCCAGTTTGTTATCGACGCTGAAGGGATCGACAGAGAAGTTATCACGGCTGACATCTGCCGTTATCTTGGTAACGATGCTCTCGTCAAACCGGGCGACGTGGAAGTAAGTCACCTCGGAACCTGATAGGCGTTGAGATGTCGACGGAAAGCTAATGACTCCATCTTCAGGACTCGAGGACAAAACAACTTAAGCCTGTCTACGTGATCACGGCTTACAGGAATCTCACAAATGTAATGTCGCGTTTCCATCGATCGAGTGATGTCGCTGATGAATTCTCGGGAATAGGCAATGATACATGATTTAAAGCAGGCTTCTGCAGACTGGCGAGCAGAGCGACTTGCTCGATCTTCTGCACAATACCCTACAAATGGTATCTCTTTGAGGGATTCGAACGAGATGGTTCGAAAATCTAACACCCCTATAGTAGTGGACTACAGAAGTTCAAATGCACTCGATCAATCCATTGCTCGAATGGATGCAACACAGCAGCCTCGTCCTGCTGCACAACAAGGGATGTACAATTCACCATCGGCTGCTGTGCCCAGTTCCCAATCTTACCAACCAAGTGGCCAGGGTTACTCGGCGGGCTACAGTCAGCCCGCAAGTTACCAGAATGATGGCTACACCCAGCCACCATCACAGCAGTATGCTCCTTCTGCCCAAGGATATCCCACTCAGGACACCAGGAGTTACGTTCACGGATCCAATTATGCTGTTGAACCCGCTGGCCGCGGCGGACCTGTTCCTCAGTCTGTCCCAAGGACTCAGGCAGTTCCATATCCACCGACCACATCGTATCAAGCACCTGCACCGCAGTACTATTCCCAGTCTGGCCCAACTGCAACCACTTCAGCGTATGCCGCACATGCACCAACAGATCCTTACTATAGTCGTGGTGCGTACACCCAAGTGCACTTATTTTCTTAACTGTTTCTGTTTTCACAAACGAATGTAATCTAACAATTTAGCCGCTCCATCAGGCAATTATGAAACTACCCCGGAGATCTACGACAACAGAGCATACCCGGAACCATCAGATTACCAGATGCAAGATGCCGGATACACTGAACCGGGATCATACCAGGAACCCGTATCATACTCTCAGCCCATGCCTTCTGGACGAAGTGGCACCGCCACTTCTTCATCTCAAAGGACGCGTGACCGGGACAGTAGGGATGACCGTGACAGACATCACCAACGCCGCAGGAATTAATGTTCCCTTTGGAGCGGAGTTGATTTGTGCGATTCTATTTCCCCAACAGACTTTTATACTGTTCTGGCGTTTTTTGTTGCTTTATTCCCCGGATTTACTGGAACACTGGACCAATCAAAGGAAGCCTTTGAGCCCTCCCAAATGGAACCCAGGCTAGAAAACGGGTACTTTACCGGCTGATCGGAATCTTAATAAAAATTCAAGATTGCAATGATATTGCTTGCAACTTGGAAATCGAGGTATGGTCTTTATATTACCAGGATTTTCTATCGTCCCCCAACGCTAGACTACTACCAACCGGACCGATGACGAGATGTATTATCGGAGAAAATTACCGCGGATGTCTTATCATGAACTTTGCACGTGCAGAGAAATCTATACCAGGCTTTAATGAGCCTCGACGGACCAAATGAGGATAATGGATGTGTTTTTTGCTTTCTTGCATTTTCATCTGTCAGTTGCATCAGTTTTTGCATACGCATAGGCCGTTGGGGCGCATAATGAGTTTATGTTTTCTTGAAAGTTTCTGGATTATCTTAGGATACCATCCCTCAAACATGCTGCATGGACCTAATTTTCCCGAAGCCGCCGCGGCTGGTTTCTTCTCCATGCCACGTTTTGTGATTTGGTTAGTATCTTGATACTCATTAGAGCACCCAGGTTCAGGCAGCATGACAGAGGAGTTTGTATATACATCGACAGCAGCCATTCAAAGGAGAATTCCAACACCCTCAACCCCATTTCCACCTACTTCATTTTATGGATCCCTTTTGGTCAATACCCGACCATGGATTTTCATCACTGACTTGCAGACATGGCTCCACAGCACAGGTATAGTCAAACCATCCGGTTTTGGAAACCTCTTTTCTGGATTGGCCCTCCTTTTGTATGGACCTGGATTGTTACCCTGGCGGACTACCATTCCTTGGATTTCGGACATTCCAGCCATTGGACCTGTTATTTGTCAACAACCCTTTCCTGCCTTGCATTCAGTCTATTCAGGTGTGTATCAAAGGACCAATCAGCCTCGGCCAATATCAGTCTATCGCCTTGTCCATTGAACTGACATCGTATTCCGGGAATATCTTATCTTCTTGTGGATTGAAGCCCCGTGTGCGTCAATCTGTCCATGGTCTCAAGCAGCTTGAAATGCAGCTCAATTTCAATCTCAGACCCAAGCAGTGATTTGAGAGATCCAGGACATTGATATATTGCAAGCATGGCCGCTACTTAGACTTGACTTCCCGACGCTGGGTTCAAATGCTCCTTCCCTGCGAGCCTGAAGGACGTCAATATCTCAGGTTGACCATTTAAACCTCGCTCAGCCATTTCACACCCTGAATGATGTTGCCATGGATTACGCCTCTATGTCGCCAGCTCTATCCGTCCTCGGAAACATATCCATGTTGATCACGCATCGCCGTGGTGGTTTGTCAGCAGACTTTAATGTATACCCTTGAATCTGGATTGTCTAGCCTTGGTTACCATAATGGGCGTCCCTTTGGGAAACACCCTTTTGTTTCACGCCTCCTTTTACTGCCGCAGGGCGCCAATAGGTCGTTCCACGTCAGGTAGTGGTCCTTCTGAATAGGACCTAGCGTAGGGAGAGGGTCATCTTGGATTCCTACATAGTGGCAAAATAGTCTGTTGTTTTATTCCCTCTCAATGCTTCGCACGCATGTCTGCGAAATTGAATTGTCCAATTCGGAGATTGTTTTTGGTTTGAAGGAGGTTCTCACGGAGATCATATCTGTTTTCAGTTTTAGTGGCGAGCATAATGGGCATGGAGGTGGAAGCCAGTCGTTGGTGGTGGGTAGTATGGTGTGGTCATATGGTACAAATAATTATTTCAACTTTCTTGGTGAAATCGGCATAGGTGGCATAAACTCTAGATGCTATTTACACTGTCACTACTTTTTATTGTCTACTTACCACTTTTCACCTCATGCCTCTTTACTTTTCACCCTTCACTGTGGTGCGATAAACAGTGAGCGGCGTGTATCAAAACTAAATAGTAGTCAACACTGCAGCTTCGTGCAATAATCACAGGGCTCAGGAGGGATCGTTTTCCCAGGAATTTGAGTTCGGATGACATCAGCCTTTTGATCCTAGATGATGACAAGATATGGAATTCATGAGATAATCTCATCAACGATGATCCTCATGATCGTGTACTAGGCCTCCGTCTCCCCCCCCCTGCCCCCTCCCTCTTCCATGAATGAAATCTAGGTAGGTCACTTGGAAGTTTCAATTTTCAAGTCAGCGTTGCGGTTGTTTGCTGAGAGTGAGGAGGCGGGCTATGTGCTTTGATTCTTTTGATGTATGGGTTTATTTGGGGGGGGGTTGTTGGGATGGGATGGGATGGGATGGAGAGGGGTGCTATTTTGATTTGGAACTTGGGAATTTGGGAGGTTGTTGTTGGGGTGGATGGATGGAGGGATGGATGGGGGATGGGATGGGATGGATGGGATGAGATGGGATGGGGATGTGGATGAGAGAAATAACGGGAAAAGGAATGCTGTGATAATGAGGAAGGGAAATGAAGGAAGGAGAGAAAGAAAGAAAGAAGGAAGGAAAACTTTGGTGTGGGATTGATGATTGATGAATAATGAATGGTGGGATGATAATGGTTCGTCCGTCGTTTCTAGGTTTACCAGGTTTTATATTCTATGTGTTTATCATGTTTATATCTATATGTATTTATGTATTTATTTCTTGTATATATGGATTTACGAGTAGAGGAAGTTGATGATTGATTTCTTTTCATATTGTTGGTGTTTACTCGAGTATATATGTATAAGTGCTAAATACGACGTATGCATGCTCTCTTCTTGATAGAAGCGGTGGAGAGAGGCTTTGATATGGGAAGGTTATATATATATCTTCATTTACACAGAGGATGTCTCCGAGTACCTTGGAGTTGTTTGAGTGAGGTAGCTTTTATATGTGAGATTAAAGTATAATGTTTTTTACCAGTTGGTAGGTATTATTGGTTTTATTGGGTATTTGTATGATAGTACGAGCATGATAGATGAAAAGGTCAGTATTAGTGCAAGTCCATTGGTGTCTGGAGCAGATTACCGACCGAGGCTTATTTAGCATGCTGCAATGATTGCTACTGTTTAGCCTGACCTATCCGAAAGCTATCTACTTCAACAAATCTCCACCACAGCGACAGCATCAGTTTAACATTTCGTGATGCTCTTATTTTCCTTGTGTCTGATTCCATTATTTTCTGCTTTCCTGCTGGTATCGGGATGGATTAACTTTTGGACCGAGGCAGTTCAGGTGCCATTGTTTCAATCAATTAGAGCTCCATTTCGACAATGGACTTCGTCATCATCCAAAAGCTCCGAAGGCATTGCAGGTCCTCGGAGCCAAACTCTCACTCTACGAAGCGTGTATCATCATGGAACCAAAGAATATCCCGGGTTGCATCGGCGCCTCGATATAAACCCCAAGAACACTAGAAACGCGGCGTATGCAGGTAGTGAGAGCGACTCCGCCGTTGGGCCATTTACTATCCCCACAGCTCCAATAGGCATTCACAGACTTCAAAAGCGAAGTGTACAAGATATAGAAGCTTTCAATCAATGGCCTGCCGATCTCCCTGCATCATCATGGACCGTTGATGATGTGCCAGCGCCAGACGTGACGGACAAATCCACTGTGGTCAACTTTGCTGTCATGGCAGCAAACACATATCAACGAACTCCTGATGATCCTGAATGGATAGACATAAAACCTCCTTTCAACCATTCATCGTCTATTGGGTGGGAAGAAGATGGTCTGCGGGGCCATGTTTATGCCGACGATACAAATACCACAATCGTCATCGCATTAAAGGGCACAACTACAGCTGTATTCGATGGGGCGGAGACAACTACAAATGATAAGGAGAATGATAATCTGTTTGCTGGGTGCTGCTGTGGGCAAGGTGGATGGGGTTTGCGAAAAGTGTGTGACTGTATGACGGCCACATATACATGCAACGAGGTGTGTGTTTCCAAGGCATTGAAGAAGCCAAATCGTTATTATCAAGCTGCTGTGGAATTGTACGGAAACATCACAGAGGAATACCCCAATGCGAATGTCTGGTTGACAGGTCATTCTCTTGGGGGACTTGTCACTACCCTCATTGCAATGACTTTTGGTCACCCCGTATTGACCTTTGAATCGATCCCTCAAGCGTTGGCAATCTCTCGATTGGCTCTTCCCATACCACCCGGATACAGCTCCGCTTCTGAAGCTCGTGATAATGTAGGAATATGGAATTTCGGACACACTGCCGATCCAGTGTATATGGGCACATGTAATGGAGCCACATCACTCTGTGCTTTCGCCGGTTATGCCCTCGAGTCAACGTGTCATGCAGGGTTAAGGTGCGCATATGATGTTGTTACAGATTTTGGTTGGAGTGTATCTCTATCCACTCATGGAATCAGGCCGTCCATCAGGAACGTATACAAAAAGTATGATAAGGTTCCTACGTGTGTCGCAGATACCGAATGTGTCGACTGTTTCAACTGGAAACGAGAGAAAGAGCCTCACTCTACTTCATCGAGTACCACAGCAACTATAACATCCAAGCCAAGGACCCGTACTGAAACTTGCAAAACTCCTGGTTGGTGGGGTTGTCTAGATGAACCTAGTGCGAGCACAACGTTTACTTCGACGACAACCATCACTTCGACGTCTTGTAAGAGTTATGGATGGTTTGGGCGATGCTTGGATATAGTTTCTAGCACGTTCACTTCTGAAACGACTATCATCGAAGCTTCAGCAACTGTTGATAAGATTCCAGCTACAGTTGATAAGTTTACAGCTACTGTTACTAGTAGCGAAGGTCTAATGCAGGAACTGAATACTGAATGCACTCAAACACATCAAATTACTGCCTCGCCAACCTACTCAGCCTGAGGAGAGGTTGCGCTCGCTTCGATCCTCCGTGATCACAACTACCAACACCATTCCTTGAGCTATGTTCGGGCATTTCAAAAACTCCTCTCTGATATGTTGGATGAGATCTTGTTAATTATCTAAGCCCAATCCAGCAATACAGCAACTTCTCAGCTGTGATCGGAAGTATCCCAAACCACGAGTGATATGCATCTAGGCATGCTGACACACTTTTGACCCCGACTATAATACTACTGAGTTCTTCACGGAGCACTGCGGCTCATTATAGATCAAGATGATCATTTTTCTTCGACCTTTTTCCAGGGTCTTTTATGAAAGACTTGCATTCATAAGGTCATACCTTCAATCCAGTCGCTACTATATTATCGAATGGGAGAAGCAATCGCCAGATTATCATACAGAAGCATAGATTCCATTCCGTGAATGGAAGTGCATCATCATTAGAGCAGCAATACCCTCTTGGAAAGAACAAATCACCATTTATAATCCCTTTTTTGTGTAAATTTTATGCATTCATATACCATCTCACTCACCCCAAATATCAGAATCCACACGGTCCCAGACTCTGAATTGATGGATCTTCGCGCATACCAGTGCAAAATATGTGCTCGAGTATTTATTAACCCTCTGTGCTTTTCCACTACATGGCGGCGTATCTTACTCCGCTTCTTGTTGGGTTTGCGAGTTTATGTTGAATGTACTCGAGTATTGCGAAAAGCGAAAAGCGAAAAGCGAAAATCGAGACAAGATAGATGGATGAAACTTTTCAAGACCTGACTGATATTTGTTTGGATGATGCTACTGATTCTTTAAATCTTTTCTGCGGGTGCTTGTCGTTGGAAACGTAACGATGTTGTACTGTGTGCATATATGAGCGGCGTTTATTAGCGATATTTACTTTTTAAAAGAAGGTTCAGCTGTAATTGAGCATTAGCATAGCACTTCTGATGCGGAAATCGATGATGGTCTACTCGTCCTCGTCCTCGTCCTCGAGTAATCTTTAGTCGAGAACACGGAGCAAATGCACATATGGGATTCAAATCACTCGTCTACTCGAGGAAATAAAAGTAGCTGGCTAGCTGGCTAGCTAGCACTTACAGTCATCGGTACGAACGAGTATACGAGTATATATTCTTCTACTTACAACTTATTTTGGGGGGAAATGATCCCCTTTTTATGCTCATTTAAATTCTGGTGCTCGCTCTCGGTTCTCTTTTTTTTGGTTTTTTGAGAAACAAAAATGCAGGGGATTGATGGGATTGATGAGTATGAGGTCAGTGGGATTCTTGGGTTTGAAATATTTGGGTTTAGTGGGTAGGTGTGTGGGTAGGGGGTGGTTAGGG
>NGKF01000003.1:1455735-1506279 GCA_002162555.1 Monilinia aucupariae
GGTGAGGCGAAATGACTTTATACGAGGCTAGAAGACAAGTGGGCCTGTTCGATAGGGGCTTGTATATTAACCGAATGATTAATCGGAGAGAGAAAGTCTGATTTAAGAGAAGAAGGGATTGAGATGCGTGGAGGATAAAAGATGAAGGATGAAGAGAGCGAGATACCAAAGTAAAGCAGAGCAAAGTAAAGCAAAGCAAAGAGCCAAATACAAATTACGCAATTACCATCTATGGACAATTCTCCCCATTGTACAGATTCTGCAAGTGTCTCTCTCGTTTTCATTCTTATCGTTTTTGATAAATAGTACGTACAGTACGAGTAATCATTTCGCTTTTACTCTACTCGAGTATAATTGGTTCGTGTTATTTATCTGATATCGTTGTTTTTTGGTTGGGAGTGGGAGTGGGAGTGGGATTCAACAAGCGAGGATTTTTGTTTTCTTTATATTTTTATGAGTATGGATGGGTGAGTATATGGATGAGTATATGGATGAGTATATGGATGAGTATATGGATGAGTATATAGGGTTTTCAACTCTGCTTTTTCTGCTTTTTAGGGGGTAAGTGTATGGATTTTGCGTGGGTGAGCGAGTGGATGGGTGTATGGGTGGGAGTAGGTGAGTGAGTGAATAGATACTCTATATCCTGTGTTTCTAAAGGCTTCTATCGGAGAGTTGGGTAGAGAGGAACGGGGTTGAAGGATGGGTTTCTGTATTATTTTGAAGGTTTGGGATGGAGGTTTGGGATGGATGGATGGATGGATGGATGGATGAACTGGGAGAGGTCTGGAGAGGTTTTATTTGTATTTATAATAAGTGTAGGCATGTACTTGAGATATAATATTAGTATATATACTCGAGTACTCAAAAGAAGGAAAAGAAAAGAAAGGAAAGGAAAGAAAAGAGAGATAAAAAATTAAAGAAGAATAAGAAAAAGAGATAAATAATACAAATAAAAAAAATAAACGTAATAAATTAAAGTAATATTATTCTTTTTCAAAAAAGAAAAGAAAAGTTCAAATAACAAAATATAAAGATATATTTATTTTCAATATTTTACTATTACTCTACTCGTATATATAATATTTCTATATTGATTTCATTTCATTTCAGTTCTATTTCTTAATTTCACGAGATATTTGTAGAGAGAGCAAAAGGCATTTTATTACAAGAAGAAAGCTTTTGGATTACTTTACTTTTTTATTTCATTTGTGTCTGCGTTAGGATTTTAATAATAATAATTGTAGGTTTACGCGTTTATTTTTATACACGTATTCTAGGGGTGTCGAGGGTTTAAAGATCTACTCATCTAGTAATGTACTAATATCCATGTCCATCCGTATATCCAAATCCGTACCCGTATCCGTATCCAATATACACACTTCCCTGTCTTCTCTTCTCTTCTCTTCCTCTCCCCCCTCTCTCAAACACAAAATCTACAACCTCGGTTCCACCATACCCCTCCACCCGGCCTCCGCAGCAATCAACTCTGCCGCCCTCTCTCCAATCGCCAAAACCGTCAACATGGGATTAATCGTCGTCATGGTGGGGAAAACTCCAGCATCCGCCACGCGAACCCCCTTCAACCCTCTGATCTTTAGTTTCTCATCACATACGCTCATTGGATCCTGTTCGCTGCCCATCTTCGTGGTACCCGCGGGATGATACACCGTATGGGCGACTTTTCTTCCGTATTCGGAAAGCTGTTCATCTGTTTGGACATCGGGGCCCGGTGCGACTTCTCGGAGGAGCCAGTTGGAGAATGGTGCTTGTTTGGCGATCTCACGGGCGGCCTTGAGACCTGCGACGATGGTGGCGGCGTCGTAGCCTTCGGGGTCGGTGAAGTAGCGGAAATCGAGGGCGGGCTTGACGGATGGGTCGGAGGAGGTGAGGTAGATGCGACCTCGTGATCTGGGACGGGGGATGTTAGGCGTCATGCAGAATGCATTGAGAGGGGCGTCGTATCCCAGACGGGCGGTGTTGAGGCAGAAGGGGATTTGGTAGCAGTGCATCATGATATCTGCAATGGTGCCATCGGGGAGTGCTTTAGGGTTGAGTTCGGGGTGAGTGTGGTTTTTGGCTGCGTTGGGGAGCTCGCGACGGAGGAAGATACCGGCGTCACTGTCCATGGTGGTTTGGGGTGGGACGGGAGCGTTGAGTTCCCACATGATGATGGATTCGGGGTGATCGATGAGATTTTCTCCTACACCTGGAAGATCGTGGACGACGGGGATGTTGAGATCTTTGAGTTGTTGGGCGGGGCCAACCCCAGACAGGAGCATGAGACGACAAGTATCGACTGCGCCGGCACAGAGGATCGTTTCAGTTTTTGGTGAGACGGTAAGTTTCTCGCCAGACTTCAAGGTTACGTTGACGCTCTTGACCGTTTTGTTGGAGTCAAAGTTGAGTTTGCTGACCCAGGCATTGGTGAGGATGGTTAAGTTTGGTCGCTTCTCAGCACCGCGAAGAATAGGGTGGATGTAAGCGACCGAGGCGGAGCTCCTTCGTCCATCATCTGGATTGTAGGACACGGAGAAGAAACCTACGCCTTGTTCGAGAGCACCCTTTTCACGAATCTCGTGGTTGAAGTCATGGATGATAGGAATGTCCATGGCCGTCGAGCAAGATTGAACCCAATCCTTGCAAATTTGATTTCTATGGCGTGGATGAATTGGGTTGGTTTGATTGCGGAGGTTGTCAATGAGACGCATCATGGTCTTGAAACCCCATCCTTTGCACCCCAAACTCTCCCAAATTTGACAATCATACTCGAATGGGCGGAATGATATCAGTGTGTTGTGAGAAGAGCAACCTCCCAGAACCTTAGCACGTGAGTGTCTAATGTATGAGTTTCCTGCTTACGGTCAGCATCAAATTCACAGAGGTCCGGAAAGTCATATTCACCATTTGGTTGCTCTGTCGTCCCATAATCATAATCCAGCTCGCCACCCAGTAACGTGAGCCATTCCTTGAGCTTCAAAACCTTGTCATTATTGAAATCACTTGGACCACCCTCAATCATGAGGATCTTCTTGTTGGGTAAGTATTCGGAAAGTCTGCTAGCAATCACACACCCTGCTGTTCCACCTCCAACGATGACATAGTCAAAGTCATTGACTTGAGATGGCGATAGCAGATCGGTAGTCATCTTGAATACGTTGATCAAGGGGATGGATGAATATCCAAGACGAAACGAGGGAATGAGAGGTACTACCGTAATTACTACCGTAATGAATGGATTGGCAATATTATAAAGTCGAGGGGATGCCCTCAGGTGACTTGGGGATATTCCTAGTCAACGAGGGGCCGGAAGTGGATTCTGCTTTGAGGTTACTCGGTATACGAAGTAAGGCGGTATACTATGGTTCGAATAAGGAATCGGGATAATCGAAAGAGGGTCCTTTGACGGAGTTTGATACTTGACGGTCCTTGGGTTGTCCTGGGGTCTTTGGTGCTGGGCCTTGGCTCCTTGGTCTTGGGAGGGAAAACGACGGTGAGGATCAAGAAGAGGTTTATGAGAGCAGCGAAAACAAAGTAAGGACATTAAATCAAGATTAGATGATGTTATTGAGTAGGTTAACAACGTTTCCTAGTATAGTCTAGTCTAGTCTAGTATAGTATAGTATATTATATTATAGTATATATAGTCAGTTGGTGGTTATAACTTGAAATTGACAGTTTGACAGAAAGAGCATGAATCATGAATCATGAAGCACGAATCATGCTAGACGGATTTTGATTCATCCGTATGACCTGCGGGAGATCATACCGAAGATTTAAGAAGAATTACGAGTCTTCAATTGGATATTCAGGACAAAGGGAAGAAAAGAATATTTAGCTAAATACTTACTTTTAGGTAATAAGAGATCTAGTGTAGCGTACTGACGAGTTAGCCCCAAAGCAGTCTAGCACCGTGAGATATCCTGGGGAGTGGAGCATCTTGACCAATGACAACGCACATGATCGTCATTATTACCAAGTGAAAGACGGTTTTTCCTGTCTTACGTAATCTAGTCTACGGTACCATCATTACTTTTGGTACCTTTCTTGGCCTTATTCTGATCATTCGTCGTAGCTTGGTGGAAGAAGGCCTTTTCCCTTTACGGTATCCCGCTCGGCATCTTCTTGCTTTCTTCTTCTCCCTCTCTTTCTCCTCCTGGTCCGACATTATTCCGCCATGTTGAAGGATCTTCCCATTTTTTGAACTCCACATCCTAGGCACGTGAATATTGACCCAAAGGTTTGAACCAGTAGTCCACCAGTCCAGTTCACCAACCCACCAATCCACCAGTTCACCAGTTCACCAGTTCACCAGTTCACCAGCTCCGTTGCTTCTTACTGTACTCTGTAGCTCCTCGTCCTGTTCTGAGGATACCAAGGGTGTTCACTGCTCTGATTCCTTTTACCCCACCAAGGAGATTATTTGCTTCGAGACCCCATTTCCTCTTGACCTCCCGACTCCCGAGGTCATTCATTGTATAGTATCAATCTAGGCTCTTTCATTGGTGAGGGAGGAGAGAAGACTGAAGGCCATTGAGCACCAGATTCTTGATTGCCAACCCAAAATTTCCATTTCAAAATGTCTACCTATTCACAACAACAACTTTACTACGATGGCAAAGTCCAACAAGCAACCTCAAAAGAAACATTCACAACAGTCAACCCGGCAACGGGAAAGCCCCTAGCCGATGTACAAAAAGCATCACAATCTGACATCGATTCCGCTGTAGCTTCGGCACGCAGAGCATTTCCATCATGGTCTCAGACACCACCAATTGTCCGCTCACGAATCCTTCTTAAAGCCGTCGAGATACTTCGCGAACGAAATGATGAGATTGCAAAGGTAGAGACACATGATACAGGTAAAGCCTACTCGGAAACCAGCGCAGTCGATGTTGTGACCGGGGCAGATGTATTGGAATATTTTGCAAATCTAGTTGCTAGTGGGGGAATGAATGGAGAGACGACGCAATTGAGAGCAGATGCATGGATATATACCAAAAAGGAGGCTCTAGGAGTATGTGCTGGTATTGGAGCTTGGAACTACCCAATTCAAATCGCATTATGGAAATCTGCGCCTTGCTTAGCAGCCGGGAACTGTATGGTCTATAAGCCATCGGAAGTAACCCCATTACATGGCCAAATCCTTGCACAAGTTTATGCAGAAGCCGGAGTCCCCCCCGGAGTCTTTAACATTGTACATGGAGATGGATCGGTGGGAGGATACTTAACTTCACATCCGGGCATTGCCAAAGTAAGTTTCACAGGTCAAGTCTCAACGGGTCAAAAAGTTGCCGCCTCGGCAGCTGGTGGCATGAAGTATGTCACCATGGAGTTAGGTGGCAAAAGCCCTCTCATTATCCTCCCCGATACCGACCTTGAGAATGCCGTTGATGGAGCCATGATGGCCAACTTCTACTCTACCGGTCAAGTCTGCACGAACGGAACCAGAGTGTTCGTACATGAAAGTATGAAATCGGCCTTCGAGAAGCGTCTCGTCGAAAAGATGGAATACGTTAGGGCCTTGGAGCCAATGGACCCAAATAGTAATTTCGGTCCACTCGTTTCAGAAATCCATTACAAGAAGGTCCTCAGCTACATTCACCACGGAATTGAAACCGACAAAGCAAAACTCATCTACGGTGGCCCCGAAAAGCCAACCAAAATCCCCAGCGGCTACGAATCTGGTTTCTGGGTCCGCCCTACCGTCTTCACGGACTGCACAGACGACATGCTCATCACCCGCGAAGAAATCTTCGGTCCCGTTCTCTGCATCCTCACATATTCCACCACAGAAGAAGTTATCCGTCGCGCCAATGATACCAACTTAGGACTGGCAGCCGGTGTATTCGGCAAGAATATAAATGAATGTCATGAAGTGATTGGACAGATAGAGGCTGGTATAACATGGATTAATACATGGGGAGAAAGTCCCGCGCAGATGAGTGTAGGGGGCTGGAAGATGAGTGGGGTGGGTGTGGAAAATGGAAGGAGGGGTTTGAATGCTTGGGTTAGGGAGAGGAGCACTCTGGTACAAAATGGAGGTGGGGAGGTTGGAAGTGTTTTTTGTAAGTTGTGAAGTGTGAGTTGGCGGGTATTAGATAACCCTACCTCTCAGGGGCTGAAAATAAGACAAGGGGAAAGAGGTTCGCTTCGAGGTCCTCAACCCAGACTATTGGCCCACATCAATAGATGGCCTTGGTGATACTAATCACGAAACGAATACAGATCTTGGTAGAAATCAAAAGGGATCTTGTCCCATGTCCACAGATGAGGAAACAATGTGTGAACATGTTGGTTCAAACATGCCTCTCCCGAATCAAGAGCCGAGAGATGATATACAATCATGTCAATCCGGCAATTCAAATATACCCATCCTGTTTCATGAGCTGAGAGACACTGACACATGCATAGACCTGATAATATGAGCAAAAGAAGAAATTCTTCAATTTGAAAAAACCCCCCCGGTTTTTTCCTTCGTTCTACTTTAACAAATAAACGCTACTTTTTCTTCTTTGGGCTCTTATCTTAGGTAATCGGATGGAAATACTGGTAGTTCCAAGATGGTTGGATCTGGTTTGAAAAGTGATGGGTGATGACTGTTATGCATGTTACACGTTCGATTCTTATATGTGTATCCTTACATTCATTCATTTTTTTCGCATGTGTTTTTTGGGGGGGGCGAGAGGGGAGGGGCTTTGTTCTTGGTGTTTTTACTCGTATGTCTTTGAGATGTTGGGCACAGCATGGTTCGTTGGAGGTGAGGTGTGGTGAGGTGATTAGGTTGAGGCTGAGGTTGAGGTTGAAGTCATAGATGCGATGGGTCTGATTCTTCTCGCTCTGTTCTCGATCTCTGTGCTGGGCTGTTAGCTTTAGGTTCTATATATACCTCTTTAGAATCGTTCGAGGGAGATTGGTGGGTGGATTGATGGATTGATTGCTTACCTCTTCTTAATGTCGGGTCGGAATCACTACCCTCCTGGAGGAATTGTCGGAAAGTACCGAGGAGGTTACTAAATAAGATCGTTACGATTAGTGGGATTTACAGGTTGAGGATTGAAGGAATGATGTATGGATATATATGTGTGTGTATGTGTGAGAAGGAGTATGAGATGAGGCGGTGCTCTTACTTTCGACTGATCTCAGCATGTGGATGCATAAGCCGGTACCAATCCAAAAAGCCATCCAGTTCCACCCCATCAACGAATTGAATCCTGATCCTCGCGCTCTCGAACCCGCGCGCATCGAACGCCTCTCCTTCCGTCTCCCCCTCGCCAAACTCCGCTCTCGATCGCGGCCGATAGATCTCCACTCGGTGGTTCCGGGGCGCGTTGCAGAAGAAGCCTCCGAGCAGCCAGGAGGAGTCGATCACCAGCTTGGGGTATGCGAGGGCTTTGTTCTCGATGCCGTCGTGGGGGTGCAGGGAGCCGTTCTGCCTTTTCATCGCTTGGAGCCGGAAGGGGGGGTTGCCGTTTGTGGCTGACCAGGTTACAGGGTAGCTTTTGGAGGGGCGTCCCGGGTCGTATGACATGAATTCAACGCTGAAGGATGTGATGGGGAGTCGATACTTGGGCATGCTACGTCTGGGGATACTGATGACTGTTGCTTGGGTTGCTACAATATTGGTGGGGTTGGGGGTCCTGGCTGCTCCTTGAGCGGGCCTTGAATTTCTAGGGTTTGGGGAAGCGGCTACTTGTTGGCTTGGTTCTAGATGTCTGGGTCGGGAAGCACCGATTATTCTTTCGATTGGCTCTGCATTTCCTAGTCGCGAGAGGCTAGTTACTCCTCGGTCTTGTGCTGGAGCTTGTTCTGGAGCCTCGAAGCCCTCCTCCCTACGCGCAAGGTAAACTCGAGTCCGGGCTTCGGTTTCCCAGGTGGGAATTTCTCCATAGGAATCATCCGCGTTGATGTCAGAGGCCTTTCGCTTAGACGGTGCGACGTTCTGAGCTTTGATATCGCAATCTTCGCCTTCGCCTTCTTTTTCTTCTTCTTCTTCTTCTTCCGTATGGAAGGTGTCGTTCGTGATGAGTTCACTTTTGAATGAGAATTGTTCGGGGGCGCTCTGTGAGGATCTGGTGCTTTGCGATGATGCATGGTCCCGACTTGAGATCTGGGCGGGATCGCATGGGAAATTAGTGTGGCTCTTGGATGCGATGCTGTTGCTCATAACTTCCTGTGGATACGCGGGTTGAAAGTTATCAGGGGTTAGGGTTGGAGATATAGAGATGTTTTTTGGCAATGTTTTGCTCTCGATATTGGATGTGTGATGGTGAGTTCTCACGCTTGAAGTTGAAACATTTCTTGTTACTTGATGGACATTGGGATATTGCGCTGGAGCTGTTGCTCTGCTGGAAAGACCTTGACCAGAAGTCTTCTTGGAAGAGAAGGAAGACTTAACACGAGAATCGAAAGTCTCTTCCTGTATGCGAGGTGGTTGCATTGGTCTATGAATACCTAAACCGTCTTGAACATTGGCAGTGCCGTTCCTTGAAGAAGTCGCAACGTTCTGGGCTGAAGCCTTTGACGAATCATTGGTCTTCTGACGCTTGGTAGAGTAACTTTCCGGAGACGGCCTGAACGCAAGGTGTTCAGTCCGGGGAGTTTGGGCTGACAACGCATCTTGAGATATATCTATTTCCCAAGACGAGGTATCTCTGGACGCAAAAGATGATCTAGCATCGTAGAGTGGCTTGAATTTGTTAGGACCGGCCTCAAGATGTTGGCTCTGAATGAGCCTCCGAGCTTGGCTTACAGGTTCTGTCGATCCAATCGCAGGACTGACAGGCGGAGGCTCGGCCACAGTGGCAGCAGTAGCAGTCTCACGAACAGAGCCCAGTACGCAGACAACCCTTCCCTCTCTCGAGCTTTTAGCCATTCTCTGCAAGATATCCTTGGCCTTTCTCTCGAACTCTTGACTTCGCGCAAGGTTTTGGGCGTTCAGCTGTTGAAGGTTCTTGTAAGATTTGCCGCTCTTCTTGAATAGTTCACTCTCAAGAATATCTCTCCCTTTCATATATCCAGCCTCGATTTCTCGCGACTTCTGATTATATTTCTCGTTGATGAGACCGATCTCCGCCTCTTGTTCTGCCCCTAAAATCGCCATGTGATGATGCTTTCGATCTTCCAATTGTGCGACATGGCGATTGTGTTCGCGCAAATTTTGTTGATCGGCCAAGCAACTATCGTCGTTGGTAAGTTGACGTGCTTCGCGCTCAATAAATTGTTGAGAGAGTGCTTGCATTTCCAATAGGAATGGATTTGTTTTCTCCATTGTGGGCTTCACGTTATTTTTGTTTCTGTCTTTGTTTTTATCCATAATGCAAGACAAAATAATATCAGACGAGGGGAAAATTGAATTAAAATAGTAGCAAAAAGCTACCGGAAATTGCGCGCGTTTGTTATTAGAAGAAGCATCTCGATAACCACAGATTATCAAGACACTGAGATGTTATTTATACGTGAGAATTGCCTCGAAAGTTTCTGCTTCCGTGGCGTTATTTGAAAATTTCCCACCCGCCTCATCCGATCTTCTTATTGGTAACATTGAAATTCAAGATGAAATTCAAGCAAAGTGATTCTTGGAAATGGCCAGGACAAACCTTCGAGTTTCTGATACCAATTCTCATGAGCTTTCATTCCATTTCCTGAGCTTAGCTTTGCTCGTCCTGGCTTGAGTTGTTATGGCTCAGAGTATTCTCGTCCCATATCCACAACTCGGAAGAAGGCTCACCTACTATGCACTGGAGTTTATATCTATTGGAAATATAAAAATAGAATCTTTATAGATATCTTGTTTCAGCCTAAGTGCTAAATTTATCATGGCGCAACTCTCATCCAACTTCTTGGAAACACCTGAACAGTTTAGAACATCGACAAGACTCCAGATATTTTCAGTCTTGGACCATTATTCAGGAGACTACTAGACCGATTCGCAAGTCAAATCTGAAGTAACCGCCATTCTCTATGACAGTCATCCCATCCTCATTTCATCGTTCCTGATCTATATTCAACCTCCATTCTTGGGTGTCACTTCAACTCTGTCTCCCTAATCTTCATTGGTAATATAATCAATAGGTATATCCCCTATTCTCATACTTTCATCCTAACAATCCTAAACGGTAAATCTTCCTCTGTTTCCTCGTCAAGCCCCACGGCCGGTACAACCTTCGCATTGCTGTAAAACAAGAGTCAGTAAAGTTCTACGCTCAACGAAAATGTAAAGGGCACATGACCCAGTCTCCAAACCAAACCTCGAAATCATCAGCTTCAAAATAATAATAAAACACCCTACTCACCCAACATGAAACCCTCTCCCCACCTCATACGCCCTCGCCTTCCCCCTCCCCCTGGCCTCCCTACTCAACTCTCTCAGGCGCACCTCAAAGTCCTCCCTCCCCAACCCCCCAACCATCATCAAAGGCTCCAACAACCTCAACTCATGACTCCAAGCCGGAATCTTCCTGGGCCAAATAATGGTCGCCTCGAGACTTTTAAGCGATTTCATAGATCCGATAATCATCCATGTGCGTTCCCAGCGGGGCAAGTCATTGCTCGACGATTCATTGAAGAGGTGCGACGTGGAGAAGTTTAGGGAGAGGGTTAGCGATTGAATGGAATCGAAGCGATGCGGGAGGATTTCGTTGCTGAAAGAGATGAGGGATTCGAGACTGTCGAAGTTGAAGGTGTTTGTTGAGTAGAGAAGGGGGATTGCTTCGGAGTATCTGGGTTGTTGTTAGTTTTTGGGTTATCCTGATCTTCCAATGATATCTGCAGATTGGCACGAGAACAAAGTGAAAGTGACGGGTAAAATGAAAAATGAACAAATAAACATACATCCGTCTACAAACCTGCAGCAACTGAACCAACCCTCCACCTCCATCCTCAACCCTCTCATGCACACCACTCCCCCCAGGGATCTTCACTCCCCTACATCCAGCCACTATACACCCATCTTCTTCCCTGGTCCCCCCTATCTCCCAGTCTCTATCACATTTACAAACTACATGACCCAACTTACCCTCCCTCCTCATAATATGAACAACCTTCCCCCCAAGCACCCACCCATAAATCTCCATTCTCACCTCCCTCGGCAATTTCTCAAACAATCTACTTCCCCCCTGACCAAAGAACATCCTCTTCCCACCTTCAACCCCTTGACTCTCGCCCTCCCCACCTTCAACCTCAAATTCCAGCCCAAAGAACCCCAATCCATATCCTTCCCTCGGCGTTAAGGACCCCTCTCTCTTTCCTTTCCCCACCTTCCTCTCACTGATAGGCGCTTCAGGTACATAAGACTTGCTCGCTTTCCCCGTGAATTTCTGCCCATAAGGTCTCTTCACAGATTCATACGGCTTACTTGGTAGATGATCCGAAGAGCGAGAGCCAGGCAGCGCATCGAGAGCTTTCTGTATGAGAAGAGAAGAAAGACGTCGACGCTCTGGACCCCAAAGATGATGCCTGGAAGGCGGAAGGACATCGCTGGATTTGGTGGTCATCTTTGTATTCATGAAGGATATCGTTTTTGTGATGATCGATCGATGGAGAAGTTCCCCAAACGTTTCCCTGTGGAAGGTCTACTAGAAGGTTACCTAAAACGTAAGAGACTACAGATATAAGATATGAAGCATCAGATGAAGTTAACGCCAAGTAGCACCAGACGTCATTTCCTCACCGAGGGAAGAAATGGAACCTTGCATGAACGAATCAATCTGATGATATTCAGCCGGAGGTTAGCGTACCAATACACTCATTTAGACTCACTGCACGTCAAATTGTCCGTCAGCCCTGTTGGACCATCCCTTTGATGCATAACAATAAGTCGTAGCCCGGCCGGCATATCCACAGCCACAGCGTACCAACTTTCCTTGGGTATTCACGAGTATGGAAGGAAGCAAAGAGCGAGTTACCTCTCTCAAGCTTCACAGAATCCAGGGCCTGTATGCTTGTTGAACATTGGAAGTTTTATGCCGCTCATACTTGTATAAAGATGGTCAAGGGAGGCGTTGAAACATCACCAACAGCACGCTGACACAGCAGACCACCAGGACCGTAAGCTCTAATCCTGATGGGGGAAAAGTGAGTACGAGAAATAGCACACGTGACTCTTAGACACAACACGCAGCACAGCATTTTTAGGAGTCCGAACGAACTTGCGTGTGAAGGGACCAGATAGGGATATCATCATGGAAAGCGACAGGATGAGAAAGAGTGCACAAAGAATACTCGAGTACCTTGGATGAAATTGTCAGAGCACAAAAATCGATATCAATACCGATATATCAAAGCTATAATGGTATACGTTCAAAAGCAATACTCCTCCACATGCAAAAATATACCATTCGCCCCCGTTCCCTTATGCACCGCCCTTTCATCACTCAACCTCGCCGTTGAATTCCTAACCTTCGCCACCAAGCTCTTCCCTCCACAAACCGTTATTGCTGTTTCTCCACCCGTAACTTCGATGGGCCCTCTAATAAACTGACTTATATCCGGCCTTCCATTTAGATATATGATATCTTTCCCTTCCCTCCTTGTGTTTTTGCTCGACCTCTTCTCTGGTTTCTTGGTGCAACAGCAGTCACCTCCTCCAGTTTGTGGGTAGGAGGAGCGAGATGTTTGTTGGGCAGTGATGTAGAGTAATGTTTCATCGGTTTTTCCTTCGTCGGTATATGATTGGCGTTTGAAGCTTCTGATGGGCACTTCATCATCATTTGCCGTTACGCTAGATTGTGGATTGCAACAGCATCCTCCTGCTTCTGATGATGAGCTAGATGTGCTAGATTGGACGGCTGCGTTTTCTTCTTCTTCTTTCTCTCCATCATTTAATTGGTATCCTGCTCTTCCTTCTTCGGCTTTTGAGCTAGTCAATGATGCTCCATCGTCACCTGTTACTGCGATTCTCACAATCAACTGGATACTCTTTTGGGCTGCAAGAGTGATTGCACTTCCTAATCGTTCCGTGTAAAATTTGATGTGATTGCGTTCGCGGACGACAAGCAGGAACTGGATCCGTTGTATGCATGTCGGCGCGGGATTATGGAGGATAGACTCTAATATTGGAAGAGTATAAGATGCGCCAGTGGAAGCGGAGATAAGAAGAATAGTCTCATAAGAACTCCAGTTCTATGAATAGTATTAGCATAAAGTCTTGAGATCTAATTTTGCAGGATAAGAGGAACATACAGGAGGTACACCATAAGGGCCAGATACAAATGCGGTCAAGATGGCGGTCTTATCGAGGCTCTGCATCTTCGATGCATACTCGTGTATCCTTCTCGAAAATCCTTTCTGGGCTCGGACTGCAAGTTGTATCTCATTGCAATGACATTTGTTCGATGTCTGATATGGACTCGCAATTGTGAATGGATGAGTTTCAAGTGGCCCAAGCTTTGGAAGCCATAGGTACATATGTTGACCTGCTTTCCACGTGAATGGTGCGTCCTTAATACTGATTATGGTTATATCATCACTCAAAGCCTGTAGCTCCGCTTGATGACCGATCCTTTGCACTCCTCTACAAGCTGCTCCGACTACCTTCACTCTGAAATTTCTGACCACTAGTAGGATACCTCTGAGGACCCAATCGAATGATATGGCTACCACAGCAAACCATACATTATACCTGGCATATTCTGGTACATGGATGTATAACAACCACAAAAACACCCCTGCGCAGGCGATGTGCTGTAACACGAACACTTCATATGCCATCGTTCTTAACGGACTCAGGGAACTCAAAGAGGTCCAAAGTAAGAGACCCCATGCGCCCATCCCATACTTTACCATCGGCATAAGTTTGAGCTCAAAAGCGACAAAGTCTGCTCTAACCCATTCCCGAAAAAAGAAGGCACCATGAACCGTAACAGTGAAAAGTAAGGTTCTGGAAACCCAGCGATGGAACCAGTTCAATTTCTCATGCGAACTTCCGATCAAAGCTCCAATGACATTCGATTTTGAAGAAAGTAGATAAATTAGCGGAACCTGTGTGACGGAGATCCAGGCACCGCGGAACCCAACACGCTCATAGTAGTAAGCATCTTTGATAGTAACATCGTATGTCATCATGAATATTAGGATTGCCCAATAGCAAAGGAGAAGGATAGTGCGGCCTGATGAGGGAGGTGATAGCCATGAGAGATATGGAGTCGAGATGTGAATCTGAGAGTAAGATAATTCTCGGAATATGGCCGTAACTGTTGCGTAAATCTCTTGAAGCCGATTACTAGGCTTGGTTGGATATCTTAAAGAAACTGATCGGCTTTTCCGAAGTCTGTTGCGGTATGTTAGCGATCTGAAAACTTACACTCACTATCATATATGAAAAGGAAGATATATGTTTATCTCTTGCCAATGCATCGAGCTTTCGAACAAGTGACTTCTCAATGAACTTCTCAAGCTAACAACAAAATCCGCTCCCTAAATCCTAAGAGAAAGAAAGTTACTAACCTATCCCGATCTCTCCACATCTCAAATCCTCTACACAACAATACCGCGCCCACAAACCCCGCAATAACATACCAATACCCTCTCGCCAATTTTTGATTATAATCTCTAAACATAACATTCGAACTCATATCCATCCCACCACTCATTCCACTCATAAGGGCATCCATCTTGTCCAGATATATGCCTCAGACAACAATTAATTCGCGGATTTCGTAAGTTTTGTAGTCTTCCCTCCGGCTTCCGAACCAGCGGAAAAGTACGCTTGTAGGAGTCGACCCCCTTTCTTGATGACAAGAAAAGACGAGAGTATCTCGATGGTTAATTCACACACTGTCGCAGTCGGATCTGAATGTGGAAGCTCACTAACACCCAAACCAATCCAGTAGTAGCCCGTAATTCCTTTCTTTGATAGAACCCTCGTTGGTTGCAATAATGCAACTATGCATAAAGCCACAATTATTTCTGGCTTACTCCCTTGTTTCCTTCACTCTTCCTATTCCTTTCCTTTTCTTTTCTTTTCTTTTCTTCCTTTCTTTCTCTCTTTCTTTCTTCCTTTCTTTATCTATCTTCACCAAAAGTTGACCAAACCCAATAACCCAACAACCCTCAAATTCACAATCGCAATAGCGTAACAGAGCACGAAAGAGAATCAGCCAAAAGAGAATCCCTTCACCGTTATCAAAATGCCAACTCAATTCAGTACCGACGACTGTATTTGGTAGTTATCATCAAGAGAACCCCATCAGAGAACCACAAGAAGGACCACCCCTCCAAATGTATGCCAAGCATCAAAAACTCGCCAATCACCCCTGTCGAGTGGCTTGAAATAATGTGCTCAATTGCGCTCGTGTACTCGTTTATCTGGCGAGTTGAAGAAGGGACCACTTGGATTACGTCTAATCACCCCACCGGGTCCCCAATAGAATAACAACAACGAGGAGGGCAAGGGAAGAATTCCTCAATTAGATTGAAATTATACTGGACGAGAATGAGGCTGTGAGCTAATATTGAGCTAACGTTGATGACTATACCTATACCTATGCAAGCGAAGTTTGAAATCATGATACTTGTGGAAGTAACCAGCCGGCGAAAAGTGCTTCTCCAGACTCCAGAGAATGCCATGTCCACGGGGAAGGAACATATG
Organism: Monilinia aucupariae; assembly: GCA_002162555.1. Lineage (NCBI taxonomy): Eukaryota > Fungi > Ascomycota > Leotiomycetes > Helotiales > Sclerotiniaceae > Monilinia > Monilinia aucupariae. The sequence continues at coordinate 1,471,325 of NGKF01000003.1, forward strand.
ATTTGCTTGGCAAAGGACACAGGAAGTGAGCAAGATATTTCTTTGGCGAAGCCTGGTGGACTTGAGCATGATAAGGTTAAATTTGAGCATATTTGCCATCCCAACCTGAGAAGATTAAACAAACTTGCTCACCCCAGGAATTTGATTGTTCGGTGAATAAATGATTAGCTTTCGATTTTGCCTACCTGTACCTTTTCTCGTCCTTAAAAAACTTCCTTCGAGCAAACCTCATTCTTTTACTAATATCGACAAAGAGATCTCCATACAATGGCACGTCTAACAGCTCTCCTTGGTCTTGCTACCGTTATCTCCCAATGCTCTGCGCATTTCCTCTTGAACTGGCCTGTAACTTGTGAGTTTCCCGGATTCGGAATTGTATGCGGAGGGAAAGAGAAAGCTAATGTATCTCTAGATGGTTTCGATGATGATGCTGAAGCAAACGCTCCTTGCGGTGGCTTTTCCGTCGCTTACGATCACAATGTCACCGATTTCCACGTTGCTGGAGATTCAATTGCGATGTTAGTTAGCTCTCACATATGAGATTATCTTGTATACACAACATCAATCCTAACTATCGGATAATAGGACCAGTACTCACCCAACAGCAACATGGTTGTTCCGAGCCATAGTGGGAAATAATACCTCCGCTAACAACTGGACCCAACTTATTCCCACCGTCCAACAAACTGGTCTCGGCGACTTCTGCGAGCCAACTGTCACTGTTCCTTCCACATTCGCCGGAAGTAAGGGTGTCATAAGTGTTGTGGCAGATGGCCCAGATGGTATGCGCATCCCTTCCAATCAGGCCCCACCCAATTCATAATCCCATAAGCTAACCATCTCTCTCTGTTCAGGGCTCCTCTACCAATGTGCCGCCGTATCTTTCGTTGCCGGAGCCGCAGCTGCCACCCCGAGCGCATGCAAAAATTCAACCGGTGTATCAGCGAGCTATGCAGCCGATGCAGCCCTCTCCAGCCTCCCTGCTTCCGCGACCGCGACCGCAACCGCTACCGAAACCTCCAGCACAGCTACTGCATCCAGTTCTAGCGCGGCCGGAGCTTTGAAGATCAGACCCATGGAGCACGGTGCTGTGGGAACGTTAATGTGGGCGGGAAGTGTTGGCGGTGCAAGTTTTGCTGCATTCTTGTTGTAAATTACGGATCGGATGTATTATGAATAACGAAAGGGCAAATGCGAGGGTCGACCACGTACATAGGAAAAATATTCCAAAATAGTCGAGTAGTTGAGATCAAATAAACTATTAAAGATTCACATGCATGTATTTTTGGAATTCACGGATATGGAGACACAATCCAAACCACCCGAAAGAGAAAACACCGCCTCCAAAGTCGCAAGCAGGGATCATGCCATCGGAACGTTCAGGCTGGAATTGGTCTCCTTTGGTTGGAATAGACGAAGCAGTTATTGAAATTTCACTAACCTGATGGCTCAGGAAAGCTCTCCGAGGAAAACGCAGGATATGATAACATATGCATCTAAACCTAGCGGCTGGTGCCAGTGGTTTTTATCTCAAACTTCATGTATGTCGACAGAGCGCCCTTTCTCTAGTTAAGACGAATATAGATCGTGTGAAATTGATTCCTGAGTGGGATGTATTGATGTGTTATGAAAATGTAGTGATAATGCACAACGGAGTTGAGTCATTGTACAACGGGTTGGGTAATATTGTATGAGTATCCATCCTGGATTGGAAACAGACTCCTTTTATATCAATTGGCAATCTGCCTATGTGTAACCCGCATATACTAAATCCATCAACGCCGGGTCGGCTTTCGTGGTCAAAATGCGACTCCAAGTGTATTCATATTATCGTAATTCGTGTTCGACATGAACGCCTGGTTGTTTTCTTGTGCTCGATTCGTACCAATCGGTGGTCGACCACTCCACTATCAATTTCTTCGCCTGCTCAGATAAAGCATAATATCCCGGATTGTCTTTGGGGAAGAACATAGCTAGAGAACTATTAGCTCCGAAACTTCAGGTCTTCGTGAAAACTTACTCATGTGTGCGCTCGTTTCGTCGGCGGCCTTGTCGTTGATAGCCTCTCGGAAGAAGTCTTTAGCATTGGTTTTAGGAAGGTTGCAGAATGTTCTCTGGTTCCCAATCACACTCCCCACCAGGCTCCCATCAGCTTTGCTCACTGCCTCTTTGCCTAACCTTGTATATAGGTTCGCCCACCCAACGCCCAATTCCTTGCGCAGAGTAACCATTCCAGCTACTCTCTTCTTCAATTCCTCGCCCTTCATTAGACATCCCACGAACTCAAGATGTGACCCCACCCATGACCACCCTTCCTGAATTTGATCCTTCTTGAAATATGCAGCTGCGCCTCCGGCAGCAACGGCCCCTGCTGCTCCGGCATACATAGCTAGTGTGCCCCATTTCTTCCATGCCGGTGCTTCGGGTGGCGGTGGTGCCGGTAGTGCTGCGACTGGCTTCTTCTCCTTTACAGTTTTGTCTACCTCTTTCTCCCCCCATATTGCGCCTGCCAAACTACTAACTTGGGCGAAAGCCGATGTAGCTGCATTATAATGACCTTGGGCGCCATGCGCAACAACACCTGGTGATATACCTAAATAAGGAGTGTCGAATGCGAGAACGCCTTGAATGTACGGAAACATAAAAGCATTCAATGTATCTGTGGTTTCTTTCGAATCTATCACTTTATCGGATGTGATTGCCAGTGCTGTATCCGCGGCAACTATACCTCCCATACTATGGCCTATTAGAATTGTCCGCACAGAGGGATCGATTGTTGGAGATGAAGCCCCGTTTTTGATTTCGATATCAATGACCTTTTCTAGTAGCCAGTCCCTAAATCTGCCCACACATTCTCCTAAATCTCCTCGAGTTTCATACTGTGGATATATGAGAATGCGGACCTTAACTCGCGGTAAACTATGGCTAACAATCGCTCTCAGATGCTCTGGAAAGTCACCGAAGGTATCGTCTCCTCCTGGAAAAAAAGTTAGTTCTATGTACTCGTATATAAGCTTCAAAATAGGGAATCGTTACCCTTGAAGCCATGGATAAAGCAAAGCAATAGTGTCTTTCGCATATTGTCTGATCGATATTACGCCCTGGTATAGAGCTGCGCTTGATCAAATCATTCTAGATTCTTAAGATTGTTGGATTGTGGACGTTGCGAAGTTGTGAGATGGTGCTAATAAGAGAAGAATTGGATGGTGGGTCTGCAAAACAGTGACGCAAACTCCCCACAGCGTGACAGAGATATCATTTCATTCTTCAATCATCTCACAACACGAGCCACCTTCTCCCAGTCCAGTAAGGTTAACCTTACGTAAGGTTATTAGACGACAAATTGATTGACATTTTGACATTTTGACGTTTTGACATCTCCAAATATATTGGGTATGCACATCAATATTCTGTTTCAAAGCAGTTCACATCGATGAATGATAGAAGGAATTCATCAAAAGTTGATCATTTGGACCACCTTTCCTACCTATAGTTGGGTCCCGAATGTCCTTTCACTGTCGAAGAGACAACCAATCATGAGGTTTCCTAATACCCCAATATGATATCGATTCCTGGTTTATAGAGCATGTTTTGGATCCGTTGTCGAGGCAGTCGTGGAAGATCTTGATGGTCTTCTAGATCGGCTCAATCTCAATCAAGTCAGGTTCTTTAAGTTCGGCCATCAACCCTCCACGAACTGCAACTGGATTCGCTTTAAACACAAACTACTCGTATGCAACCAGGAAGTTACTTCTCGTTCTTTCTTGGTCAAAATAGAGCCTTGTGGGTCTACTTCCTGAATCCTATGATATCAGAGACTCGTGGTCGAGGCTCAGTGATTGAGACATTGATTCTCATGCTGGATACTTCGCGATAAAGTCTCCTTTCGGGAATCAATGCTGTCTCGAGCGCTGAACACCACGGAATGCAACATCTTGGAACATCTTGGAGTGATGGCGTATACAAATTACCATCTTTACTCTCGCTATGCCTTTCATCATCGATGATTCGAGTGTCTTTAGTATCCCAATGGCCCTTAACATCAACCCTACACTCTTCAAATGCATCATCTGTAAACGTATTAAGACGATAATGGCGACGAGATATGGAATAGAAGAGAAGAGTTGAACCTTCCTAGGTAACTTTCTTCACATATTAAGAAAGTGGTATGGTGCTTCTTTCTTTCCGCTCGTTAACCAACTTCGACTAATATATTCTAACTCCAACACTCTACTACTCTACTTCAATCTACAAAATACATACCGATTTCCAATTTCAACCAATACAAGATATTTGGTTGAATTCTTCTACATCAACTTGGAAAATCTATTCCTTTCTCCTACAGATATTCAATCTCATTCAGACCTCTCATCCGTTTAAGTATATTATTTCAAAGTAAACGTACTCATTAAACCAAAAATCTATAGCTAACCTTACAGCACTCACTCGCCGATTAATAGCCACGAACCAACACATTAAGCCGAAAACAGAACAGAAGAAAGCAAAATCCCAATTTTCTCTTTTCCTCATCCATCCATTCTCTATTCCCTCTCCTCTCCCAACTCTAATCAACTCCCTCTTCTCATTTCTCCCACCTTCACATTACCCATTACCCCGAAATCACAAGATCATCCACATACAATCCCGGGTTATCGCTAACCCCACTATCACAATAAGCATGCAATGTCAATTCTATACTTTGAATCCCAACACCAGATGGAGCGGTGAAGAAGAGATAGAACATGCTCCAGCCGGGATAAGTGGATGCGTTGATCAAGGTAGGAGGGGATGATTGCCCCGGAGTTTGCAGATAGATGAAACAACTCGAGGAGGGAGAGGTGCTTAGCGAATTGGTAGCCTTTACGTAACCGGTAGCGAGGTAATTGGAGGATGGACAGGCGGATATGGTCTGTGTAAAAGTGATTTGAGATGATTCGGAAGATGACGGGAGGAACATTAGTTCTCTGAAGACGGGTTTGATATATTAGTAGATGTTTCTTTTCGTGGAGTTGAGGGACACGTACAAACTGCTAGATCCGCGGTGTGGGGTTCTATTATCAACATTATAGGTTGGGGGATTGGGTCCAGTGGTGACTGCAACCCAGGGATCGATACCATTGCTGTCTTCGAATCCACCATTTACTAAAGAGGGCTGGATTGTGCAGGCTGGTGGTGTAACGGTGGTATATTGGATCACAGTTGTGGTACCCAAACTTACCACCGTGGTTGGTACTTGAACTGTTGTTGCGATTGTGGTTACAACGGTGGTAACTTGTGTGAATGTTGATAAGACCGTGGTGGTTTGGCCTCCAACTGTACTGATGACTGTTGTGGTTATTGTGATGGATGTTATAGCGGGGACTGCAGGATCTGGGAGTCAGTGCTGCTCATTCAAAAGGATGTTAAGAAAAATGAAAAGTTTAAGTTATATGGAGGGGGATGAAAGCATAGAGCCAAAATGGGGAATGAAGTTGGGGAATGTGGTTAGGTATTAAGAACAAGAAGTTAAGTGAACGGATCAGATCATGCTTACGGGAAGCGGAGGAGGTAACAGTGTAGACCGTCGTTGATGCTGGGGCGGATGATGGGATTGGTGAAGATTCGAGCGAGGAAGAGGATGGTAGGGGTCCGATATATGTAGTGGAAGCTGCGGTACTAGGGATAAAGCTCGAACTTGCGGAGTATTCTGTTGAAGTGCTAAGTTCGACGGAGCTTTGAGAGGTGAAGAGAGAACTCTCACTTGAGATGACAGTGGCTGATTCCGAAATTATCCTTGATGACTCAGGAACGCTCGTGGTTGCAGAAGTGACTTGGAGAGAGGATTCACTTGAGCTAATACTTTCGATACTGGTTTCGCTAACAGCTGCGGATGAACTTTGTAGTGACGAAGCTGATTCTGAAGATATGGGCACGCTTGTTGGTGCTGTAGGTGTGACATAGGCCGAGGAAAGCCCAGTAGATGAGATCTCAGTGGAAGAGCCGAACTCGGAATTGGACGATGATACCAATGTTGAGGCGGGTGCGGAAGATGAGAGTGTGAGTTCTACAGAACTGCTAGCCCCTTGACTGCTTGAAGGTATAACTGTGCCACTGGTAGCCGAATATTCAACAGTAGAAGACGGCGAGATTTCACTAGAAGTGGTGGAAGCACTTTCTGATGATATCAAGGAGCTAGAGACTTCAGATACAACCGCAGATGATTGTGAAATGCTCGATACTACTTCGGATGTACTTCTACTCGCAGAAGCAGAAGCAGAGGCAGAGACAGACTGGCTTGCAGAAGTGATAGATCCAGAAGCTAATGCAGAGCTTGAACCAACATTTGATGCCTGTGATGAAGAAAGGATAGATGATCCAATTTCACTCGAGATTTTCGAGGAAGAGGACTCTGAAGGAACGGCATTACTTGATGTATAGGCCGGGAACGAAGTAGATTCTTCCGTATTTATCGAAGAAGCTGAATTGAAGTAGGAAGATGGCCCAGCAGACCCTACGGTGGTTGATGGGAGCGAAGAACCAGAAGAGAACGAAGAGAATACCAAGGTTTCGGAAGACGAAAGAGTGCCCAAGATTGATGAGAAAGACGCGGAAGACTCCACGGAAGAGATAGAACTTTGACTTGAGGAAGTGAATGCTGCACCTGAAGTGGAATACTCTGAAGTCGAGATAAAAGATGAGAGACTCAACGATTGAGCAGAGCTAGTCACCGATGGTATCGGAAAGGTTGAAACATACCCGATGCTGCTGGATGCTGCTGTACTTGGTGGAGTCTCGGAGCTGATAGAGGCAGATATGAAGCCTGAAGTTGAATATGCCCCACTGGAAGAAGACACCAAAGATGAAGTAATTGGACATTCAGCTGCAGTTACAGTGATTGTCTGCCGAGGAGGACATGACGATGCATCAGCTTGTCTTCTGTCAAAAACGAACAACTCATCCCTATTGTATTTTGCTGGTGAAGCAGTTGAGGATTTCAAGATGGAGATCACAGCAAGGAGGAGTCCCTGGGAAACGAACATGATTACAGAGTCAGGCTATACAAAATAACAGAAAATGAACGGAAAGGAACGGCGTGAACTATTCACAAAAGCTCCCTATGAAGGGCTCATGTATATAATGGCATACTCATACTCAGCTCTCCATTGGATTGAGACATGTGCATGAGAAATCGATAGAAACCCTTGATCAGATTCGTATCTTTACCCCTTTTAGTAGCATGAAGTTTACATGATTGAATTGTAATGAAAAATTCGGTATTTTCAAGCAAGGAGAAGAATACGATATCACTTCACGGTTGCCGAAGCACCATTCGCATGATTAGACTGGCATGATCATGCTATCTACGATGTAGATGCCTTCCTTGAATGTCTCAAGTGAGGTAATTTGACTACAGTTACCGCACCAGTCACTTGGATCAACGAGATCTTCCCGAGGCCTGATACTATCACAGGAAATTACAGTTTCAGGCTCGGCCTGTCGGCGAAGAGCCTCAATGTGACCTATTATATTTCATATCTTGATCGGTTATATTTGCCACAATTTTGCTTTTTCTCCTCATCCCACAAATAGTGAATTTTCGGCTTTCCTTGCTTCGATATTTCAACTTCTGCTTTTTTCAACCTCCTCGGTGACCTTTCAGCTTTCCTTGCTTTGATATTTCAGCTTCTGCTTTTTCAACCTCCTCGGTGACTTTTCGGATTTCCTTGCTTCAAAATTTCAACTTCTGTCTATCCAACCTCCTCTTACGATCAATATGCCTCGAAATAGGAAGACTAAGGGAATCTTTGATTCCTATGGTTTCCCGAAACCAATCGTCGAAACCGTGCAGACTACGATCAGAACTACCAGCACTACCAGCACTAGCACACGACTTGCACTCGAGTACGGAACAAGCTCAAAGCAACAATCGAAACAAAATGAACATACGTTAACACAGAGCACGTTGATGCCAGAGCAAGCTCATGGCTTGACGTATGCTCTCTGTCAGAGGTCCGATAGCCTCGAACATATTTCGGCGTTGAAAAAGACGTGCGAATCCATGGCTGGATATTTCAAAGAAAATTCAGTCACGTCCCTTTCCCGAGCGATGCCTATCAATAGCGACGAGGGCTTCTTTCTTAATGTGGGAGGAAGAGCAATGTTCGTTGAACCCATAGCCGCTTACAAAAGTCAACGAAGCGGGACAACTTATGGCTTCATTCGCTTCGAGGGTGGGGAGGTCAAGTTCAAGGCAGAAAGCGGCTGGGGACCAAGAGCAAATCATGACGATTCTTTGCGGGATAATGAGTTCTTATCATCAGTAAGTGCAAGTTTTGCTGGCGTGATTGTCTGCGTTCTGGATACTCAATAGTGTGGATTATAGTCCATCAATGAGAGGGTTTTGATTATTGAATTCGTTTGGAAGATTCAACCTGTTTGGAGTATTGAATTCATATGAAACCATTCTCAGAAAATTATATCTTTCCAAACAACGAAAGCCTTTCTGACATTGAAGGCTTGGATCTGGTCTGCTAGTCCAGACTATTTGAACACCCAGTTTTTGTTGTAGTACAAAGACCATATCACAGTTCAAATTCTTGCTACTCCTATCAAAGTGATGCTAATATTTTGATTGTATAGCTAGTATTGAAATTTTGTAATTCCCTCGGCTTCAGGCTTCCGGGACACTGCTGGGATAAAACCAAAACTGGACAATACGCAGCTTGTCACGTCGAAAAGAAGCTTATATTGATGCTTATTTGCGACACAATCTACGATGTCCACACTGGAGATATAGCTATGTTTAGGATTCAAGAGCTTCGGGAACGAAGGCTAAAAGCCCAAATATACCTTGATAAAGATCCTTGTCAGGGTTGCAAGAATTTTGCTCGTGAACTGGGGAACGCCACAGGTATCAATTTTGATATCATCACGGCAAAAACTGTCGTGGAAGCAGAATGGGCAAAGAAAAATGGGAAAAAATACCTGCAACTCAAGCGTACTGCACATACAGCTTATTCTCAACTATCCAATTACTCGTATTCAGCCCTCAAGGCAAGACCAAGGAAGCTAATGGACTACACCCCTGACGCCCCTACTTCCCGAAAAAGCACATCTGGAGGAAAGCGCAAGAGAGTTTTGGATGGTGATGAAGAAGATGATTATGGATTCGAGACGACTGTTCCCAAGGACCTGCAACCAAAGGCCAGAAAATTGCACACAAAAATCCGAAAAGTTGATAAAATCAATACAACGAAGTCTAACTCACTAAGTTATCGATTAGAGAATTCAACCCGTACTCATAAAGTGCTGAAGAGCCCTTTTAGCAACACGCTACAAGCAAACGCCAGGCCGGCCAAACCTGCCTTGCCATTGGGCTTGACAAAACACACCGAAGTATTTTCATCGCGGGCTGCAGCAGTAGATCACCATTCTGCAACAATACCCAGTGGAAATCTGCCAAATGGCCATGCTGTGCCTTCTGAGCGATCCCGAGCAATAGCGAAGCTTCAGCAGGCAAAGAAGGGTTTACTTGCCAAATCTGTCAATTACAATCTGCCCATCTTTAACTCTGTAGAATCGTCATCGTCAACCTCCCGAAAAGAAGTTAATGCATCCTCAAGAAGTTCGAGAACGCTTTATCCTGAGGAATACCCAGCTACACCAACTCCGCGGGCCGTAAAGGCTTTACCGACTCCAGGGACAACCCCCTCAAAGCCTGCCAAGAACTCACACAAACGAGCTCTAGCTAAGTCCGTAGGGAGTCTCTACTCTGAGAAATTGCCTACTCCGGAACCTGTTACCCCGTTGAGATCTGTGGACAGCACGTACAAACAAAGTCGGACCAAGCCTTCAGTTCCTAGCTCTCGGCCATCCAAATCAAATGCTTCCAAGGAAATTGATTTGACCACACCTGAGCCCACACCTGAGCCTACACCTGAGCCTACACCTGAGCCGTCACCGTTTTTGAAGATAGAGCGCTTTCAGTACACACCACCTTCCAAATCCAGCAAGCCTCGTGCAGAAAAGAAGGTCCTCCCTGTTCCGTTTCGATTGCCATACCAAAAATAATTGAGTTTGGTGTATGTTAGAATAGAACTGTTACTGTATGATACCTACCTAATCTACCAAAATCCGCCATCATGAATGAGAGTTGTTGTTATCAGGGGCATCGGTATTGGCTATTGTGTTAGATGGCAGCGTCGACTGTCTCGGTCATTCCCTGGTTGGCCCTCTACTCTACTCGAGGAGGTTCATGAGAATAAGCAGTGATCATCATGGCTCATGAAGCACTCGTAGATGTGGTAGTATTCTCAATGTACGAGTACCAGTAGATAGGTAGGAATGTTCCATGTTTTGATTGCGTGGTGCATGTACTCGTACTAGTAAGGTTGCAGTTGAGCATGTGACATTCTTGTAACCTTCCTTACCGAGGCTTTAACCTTATCGATCTTAGGGAATTAACAAATCCCGCAACTGGTGAACCCTTCCAACCCATCAAACCCACCAACCTACTACAAGTACCGGCCGCGATACACCAACAGTAAGCACCCTTTCTGCAGAGGTATATTGTCTACTTGCATCACTTTGATGGGAAAACGAGAAAAATACAAGCTTCCCAAGTCAGTAACAAGCGGACGATCAGAACCGTCTCCCGAGAAGCCACATTTTTCTCAGCTGCCATAATCCCCGTGAACCCCTCTATTGAAGGAACACCAGAAGGAAGTATCTATCAAAATCATCCAAAAACAGCTTGTGCAGAGCAGCGTGCCAACGTTATTGGCTATGAAGGCTTTCACTACAAGCAGAAAGTAAATTCCCCGATAGGATTTTTTGGGTCTGACCTCAAGCACACTTTTTGCTTGCCAATACAAGCATGGCGACTTTCTTACTGTTGTTATCGTTGTGTTTATTACTTCCTCTCGTTCTTGCTTTACCAGATAACAGTGTGTCGCCGTTGTTCAACTCCTCCTGGTACCCTAGGAAACTAATTTTGTCAATACAGGCTGCTGCAGCCATTGCAGGAGGAATATATACCAAGACTATCCAAGGAAGGTTGAGCGGTCGGGACATGGTGCAAATCGCTGCTCTGTGTAGTGTCTTTCCTACTTTCTGGTATCTGCGAAATGGAAGGAAAAGTAAGACGAGATCCTTTATTTCCAATGACTCAAAATCGCACAAAGGTATTGCACATGGAACAATTCCCAAAAGGAGTGTGGATATCAACGGTGAGCTTTACCGTTGACATTGGAGTTGTCAAACAAGATTACTGATTGATTGAATCTGTAGAATCAGAATTCGTCGATCCTGGGCTATTGAAAAAGCATTCAGAAATAAAGTCCTACACCACGAGTAGATATACGTATTCTTCGCTCCGAGTTTTCTTCAGCAGACATGCCCAAGCCGACAAGTTACCTACAAAACCTGCTCCATTACCTCTACTAGTTTTTATCCATGGTCTGGGAGGCTCAGTCGCACAGTTCAACCCTCTATTAACAAGCCTTGTAAATTTGGCGTCATGCCTTTCAATTGATCTACCAGGCTGCGGCCTTTCTGCCTTCGACCCAAAATTGCCTTGGGATGCTTATACGGTTGATGCTCTTGCAGAGCTTGTGGGGACAGTTATCGAAGACTATAGACAGAAAGATACGGAACAGGGTGTGGTTCTAATTGGACATAGCTTGGGATGCTCAATAGCTGCCTTGCTTGCATCTACATCGTCGCCGCGATCAATTGCGATATCAGAAAACATTATCAGCCTTGTTGTAAGGAATCAAATCATATTAAATATATATCGTCGGCTACTGATGCAAAACTTAGGCAATATGCCCTCGTGCCGAACCCCCAAGTGAAGATGAGGTCAGTAAGTTTAGGAAGTGGCTTTTAGTCCCAAACCCCATTTTCGATCTCTGGCGAAGCTGGGATCGTCGAGGTGGCCCTGAGAGTGCTAGTGTGCATAGGTTTGTCGGCCGTGATGCGGATCAGGAAACTAAGAAGCTCCAAGAAAGATTCAATAGACAAAGCAAAACAGCAGTGTGGCGGCGAATGGCAAATGGAAGCCTACCTGTCTACGAAAACCATGTTGCGAAAGGTGGGCTTGCTGGGGAAAGTATCTGGAAAGGCTTGGATATGCCCGTCTTCCTTGTTGCCGGGGAGGCAGATAACATCACAAATCCTGGGGAAATCAAAAAGATTGCAAAATTCCTTGGGAAGCCTCACTCTGTCCAAATTGAGCTCAACGATAAAAGTGAGCCCACTGCGGATGTAGCTGCGCCTGTTGATATAACCTTACCTGAACAGACAAAATCCAAAAGCACCGGGAACGATACCACGAATGATAAGCAGCTCCTCGAATACAACAAGAGTGCTTCTACAGATTCGTCAGAAGCATTATCAACACCGGATGACTTTGACGGAGTCCAATGCATTCCGTCCCAGCCTCTCAGACCTAGGAGAGTCCTTAAGACTACAATCATTCCAGCCCCCGCTTCACATGCTCTGCTCTACATGCCATCTACTGTGAGAACCCTTGCAGGTCTTATCTCGGATTTTCTTTGCACCCAAGTTTCCCCTCGTTTGTCTCTGGGCTGGCAACTGCAGTTTCTCTCTACTTCCGGAAAATGGGACGTGAAAAATCTGGCGAAATGGCAGGCAGTTAATCCTGTATCAGAACCCATAGCGGATGTATTCCGTGCCATGAAGACCTTGAGAGAGGTAGACGAGACTCATTGCCCCGAGGTATTTGTGAAAGACTGGGGCCAGCAGATCAAAGATATTGTGGATATTAGTCACGAAAGTCCGGTGTACGATCCGCGAGGCCTTGAAAAAGGCGGGGTACGATACCATAAATTTCCCACGGTATCTAAAATCCCACCCACATCTGATGAAGTCGCAACCTTCATTAATTTAATTGATCGTTTGCGAAATGAACAGGCGGGGAGGAAGAAAGAGGAAGGCGTCCACGGCGAGTGGTTCGTGGGGGTACACTGTCACTACGGCTTTAACAGAACCGGATATTTCATCGTCTGTTATCTGGTGGAAAGATGTGGGTATGGAGTTCAAGGAGCGATTGATGAATTTGCCAAAAGAAGACCGAAGGGTATTAAACATGCTCATTTCATGGACCAGCTGTTCGTTAGGTACTGCGTGGGGTTAAAGAGGGCACCCACACTTTAGCAATAGGATGGTTGGTAAGTAGATATTGGATTGGTGGTATGGGATTGGGCGCTGTAGGGTGGGGACCAGGTGTCTTGACTGTATTCATATGGCTCGGGAATTGGGGGTCAGCAATAGGCTTTCTTACTACTGTACATAGATAGCTCAGATTTGGAGATTCTGGGGTTTCGTATGATTAGACGGATGGAAATTCATCGTCCAATTAGGCTGCGGGGTTCGAATTGACGCTCTGCATATGAATTTCAAGGATTTAATTATTATATGCCTCCAAGACAGTGAGTGATCTTAGCTTGATTGACTCCTAATCGTCTTGTTCTGAAATCATCTCGACGTCTAGAATCACTTCCATATCTACACCCATCTAAACACATGAATATAAAGAGAGGTACCTCCTCTACTCGTATGAACGTCACACACAGCATGCATGGACGGTATGCATGTTCCTCTCTTCCATCCTCACCCCCCTCCTCAAAATAAAAACGGGAAAGGCGGAACAACAAAATTTTCAGACATGCAACAGTGGCGCAAACTCTTCATCTCGGACTTTGCCATCGGAATACACCCAGTCGTTTGCATCCCCGCGCGGCGCCGGTGTTGCGTGGGTTGGGGGTCACGGGGGCCATATACGAGGTGGGTAGGGTATATTGTTTGGTGTTTGGTGTTTGGTGTTACTTGTGGTTTGTTGCACGAGGGTGAGGGGGGAAGGGATCGAGATGTGGTTTGGTGTGGTGTGGTGTGGTGTGCCTACTTTTATCACTTTATTGTATCTTTCCAGGAGGGGGGAGATCGGCTCAGCTGGTGTTGAGTTGTGGGTGGCGTGGGGTTGGGTGAGGTTGTGTTACTTGCGGATTCGATTTGTTGTGGATGGGTGAGAGTGTTGTACTCGAGCATGCTGATGATATATAGCCGATAGTACGGGTACTTTTTTTTGTTTCTTGGTTGGCTCACCTGGTGGCTCACCAGCTCAATAGATTTTCGATTGTTGTACTTGTGGGTTTTGGATAATGATGATTGTTCGTTCTAATCTTCCTTGTCTAGAGTAGTTCTTTACTCTCAAGATTAGTCTGTCTAACTGTCGGATATTTCGATTTTCTTGGAATAACATAGGTGGTCTTCTCTTTTGGTTAATCTTCTTAATCTGGATCGGCCTTTTGCGGTTTCTCGCATGTTTTGTTGATTGGATTTGCTTTTCTCTACGCCGCCTTGTTAGGCTTTTGCGGTATAGAGCTTCCACCATCCGGATACTAAAGATGATACATGCGCCTTCTCCTGATACCTAAACCAACCGCCCTCTGGCACATGCAAAGTCATCATTTGCCTTTTATTTGAACGAAATAAGTTGTCTTGATCCTCTCCCGCATTTCGGACTTTATTTTTGTGGTAGCCATCGGCCTTTATGTTGATATACTTGGTAGGTTTACAACGAATCTCAAAGTGCTCGTTGGTGTTTTGTATGCTAGAAATTTCTGGGGGTTTGAAATAGCCATTTGTTGCGAAGTATGTTGATTTCTTGAGGCTCCAATAAGGAAATTAAGAAATACCACCATGATGGATTTTGATGATCTTCCCAAAACAACGTTTTCTAAAAGCCCCAGTTTGTGTGATGATGATGAGAGAGAGAGAGGGAGAGGGAGACGGAAAAGTAACTTGACACAATCCAATCATCGGAAGGTAAGGAAGGTTAACTGGCATGGTGTACACGAGAGATCAAAGACAGGAAGAGAATAGTCCGAGAGTTCAGACGTTGTTGAAATAAGCTCAAACTTTCTGGTTCAACACTTTCATCAAACGTTTGGAGTATAAGAGTAAATAGTCACATACGAGTATAACTTTGAAGAAGAACCTTAATCGAGGGAAATTGTACTCGAGTAGGAAAGGGGTTGTGCTAGTAGATCTAAAAATACATCAGGCTACATTAAGCATAACTTACTTTGTACTTTTCCTTGGTGCCGACATCATCGCCAAGATCCTACTGGAAAGTAAATTTAATGCGGCTCGTTTCTTCTCTCTCTACTAGTATTCATGAAGAAAACTCATGATATTCTCATATTGTTTCATTGTCCGTTTCTACTTTATCATTCCGAGGATGTGCAATTAAATCCGAGATATATCTATAATCAATCCATTGACGTGTTGCGGGGAAACTAGACCTCGGCCTGGTTGATATGGCTAGTGAGGATGTCTCTGTGAATGGCGAGTCGCACACGGAGAAGAGGGGTGAAGCGTCCCCAAATCTCGCAGCGGGAGAAGGTGAGAATGGAGAAGATAAATCGGCAGATGGCCTTTCAAAAAATGGGAGTGGACAGACGGATCTAAACAATGGGCGGGAGAAGAAACCCTCGAAGTTGAAGGAGATGTGGGGGAAGGCTGGACTCGATGTGCCGACATTGATGATGATGTTCAAGTATGCTTCAACCAGCTCCGGCTGCAGTGAGTAAGATGCTGATACATAATGCAGGGGATCTGTAGCTCCTACAATTGCTATAGGTAAGTTCTTGAAGCTCATGCAATATTCCCCATTCTGACTTGTTTTGTATTCAGCTTTCTACGAAGCCGATTCGGCCTCGAAAACATACTCAACTTTGGGATATTTGGTGGCCATCATATCCGTCCTCAGTCTATCTTTTATGCCAAGGGCCAAATTCTTGCAAACCATGTTACTCAACGCATTTGCCACCTGCATTGGGGCTGCAGTCGGAATGTTAGGATTATGGAGCTGTGTATGTCTAATCCGCTTGATGAACTCTCGTTCTTGATACCTCATTCTATCTCGCGATCTTGGACTATAAGTTGGTGTTTCCTCATATGCATTATGATTGCTTCCCAATAGAACTTTAACACTTCATCCTCCTTATTTTCCCTCTAAATTATCTCCTTGATAGGCGGTTACTGACTCTCGAATTTGCAGATTAAAGCTCGAGAGAATACTTCCACACCAGGGGTACCACAATCTTATAATTCTTCGCAGTCTGCGGTCTGTGCTATTTGGTTGTTTGCAAATATATGGTTTGCGAACCTGTTACGCGCGAAGAGTCCCGCCTTAAATCTTCCTACGATTATGTACAGCATTTTCTCTAATATCGCTTTCACATACGGGCCAATGTTCTCTAGTATGGTGGCAGCTGAATTTCTCATCAAGCAAATGCTCAAGGCGTTTTTCACTGCATTCGCAATAAGCACATTGGTTAATCTGTTAATCATACCTGTCTCGTGTCGCTTAGTAGTCTTTAAGGAGCAAGCGGGATACATCCAGTTGGTGAGGGGCGTGCTTAAGGCTCAGACAGTATACTTGCAAAGCTTAGAGGAAAGTGACATGTTTGCGGGCCCCCCTGCTGGGGAGAGTGATACCCCTACTGATAATTCACCCGATGAATCCGGGAAAAGCAGCGCAAAATATCCCCATCCAACACTATCTCCGGAGGCCAAGGCGTTAAAAGGAGCAATCGATGGCTTGCGTGGGTTGCATGGAAAACTTTATGGGGATATGCCATTTGGAAAGCGGGAGGTTGCCTGGGGTAAATTGAGTGCAAAGGATATCGACAAGATATTCAACTTGTTCCGAGAAATCATGGTTCCACTTCTGGGAATGGGTACTATCACGGATATCTTTGTACGAATTGGCGAAAAACGCGGCTGGGTCAAGTCTACAGATTCGAAAGATCGTTCTGAGCAATGGGAACACATGCCCTTGGAAAGTAAGGCAGAAGAAAAGAGGTTGTGGAATGAAGTCATGAAAACTCTCCATGAACCATTCGCTATCGTGACTGCGGTTATGGACCAAGGACTAGAACATGTGGCACTTACTCTGGAGCTTGTTCCTCGGCCAAAAAAGAATGTCGATGTCGATGTCGAAGCTGCGGATGAACAATCTAAGCCTGGCGATGCGGGATTTCTCGCATATATGGAACAGACTGTAAATGATTTTTATAAAAAACGTGGAGCAACGTTGAAGAAATGGGCACAGGAAAAAGGTCTGTCCGCGGCACAATTTGATGCACATAGACCAACTCATGTCACCGGGGAACCTATTAGTGGGGATGAAGCGTCGCATAGAAGAGATCAGCAACAGTTGTATCTTATCCTTTTCATGGAAAATCTTGTAAGTCTACACCGTCTTGGCATTCATGATGATGATATTGACCAGGGTTAGCTTTACATGGCTGGTCTTGCGGTGATTGAATTGGTTCGGTTCGCAGATGGAAAAGTAGAAGATGGAACTATGAAGAAGAACCGTCTCATCGTGCCAGGTCAACGCCGACTAAAGAAGTGGATTCTTGGCATTGCAAATGCAGATACGCCCGCGGACAGTAACACTCCAGATAACCAAGAAGCAGGCATAAACAATATCTACTTGGGCTCAGGATTCAATCCTCGAAAGGACCCTGAGCATTTGCCAGCAAAGAGTGCTTGGCAGCACTTTGGAAACGGACTTAGAACTATTCCTAGGTTTTTGGGCAGTGCTGAATCTGCCTTTGGTTTCAGAGTCGCCTGCGCGACCTTGACTTTGGGTATTGTCGCATTTCTCAAAGATACTCATGTTTTTTTCCAAGAGCAAAGGTTAGTCTGGGCATTGATCATCATAGCCATCGGTAAGGAAAGGCCTGTTCTTTTGATCTTGTAGAGAAGCTAATGAGCAATAGGCATGACGATGACTTCAGGTCAATCGATATTTGGATTTCTTGCACGTGTAATAGGAACCGCACTAGCAATGGTCTCTTCACTTATCATTTGGTACATCGTTGATCAAAAAACCCCAGGAGTCATCGCAATGCTTTGGTTTTTTATTTTCATGGAGATGTATCTTTTCTTGAAATTCCCTCGCTTTATACCTGTTTGGCTCGTATTTATAGTCACTCAAGTCTTGATTATTGGCTACGAACTGCAAGTCAAAAAAATTGGGGTTGTACTAGCGACTAGTCAAGGACAGCCCTTTTATCCGTTAGTATCTTCTCTAGGTAATTTGAGGCATTCTAACGTGGCAATAGGATTTATGAGCTCGCTCCCTACAGACTTGCATGTGTTGCAGGTGGATCTTTCGTAGCATTCATTTGGACCTTCTTCCCTTACCCCCTCACAGATCGCAGCTGGTTAAGAAAAGACTTGGGAGCAACCCTTTATATCTTGGCAAACTACTACTCATCAATACATTCAACTATTCGTTCTCGAATCCATGGAACCGAAGGCGATATGTCATTGAAGACTAGTCCGGGTCGTCGCCTTCAAAAGGCTCGCCATAGGATGTTTGGCAAGCTTCTCTTACTTTTACCATCGCTACAACAACATGCTGCTTGGCAAAAATTTGAGCCTACGATAGGAGGAAAATTCCCTCGTGAGACTTATAAGAACATTACCCAGAGATGCTCAAAGTAAGTGTCACTATAATTTAGATGTATATGAATACTAAGCACAGAATTTAACAGCATCATGGGCTACCTCGCATTGATGTCATACATCTCAAAAACCTGGTCCAAAGACGTCCACACCACTACCGATACTCGTAGCAAATGGCTTCGTGACCTCGCTGCCCTCATGGATGAGGTCGAACCAACCAGCCATCAAGTCACCTCAACCCTCGCCCTCTTATCCGCCGCGATCAGCGCCGGTGTTCCTCTCCCCCCCTTCATTCAACTCCCCCAGCCCTATAGCCTCAATCGCCGACTCGAGGCTCTCGATGGTGGAATCTTGGATTCGAGACACGTGGAAGAGCCGGGGTTCAGTGCATATGCTGTTATGCAGGTGGCGAGTACGTTGGTCATGGATGATTTGGCTCGACTGGTGGATTGCGTCAAAGACTTGGTCGGGGAGACGGACTTTTCATTTACCGTAGGCCTTAGCGATGAGACACTGGCGGGATCGGAAGGGGGTGCGGGAAAGGGAAAGAGGGACTAGATTTGATGTTTGAATTTCACACGTGAGATGGAAACTATAGGGGTTCTTAAGAGAGCCGTGGTAGGAGAGCTCGCTGGATGCATGATATGATATGATATGACAGGATGTCTAAAGAGAAGAGTGGGCAGTGGGTAATAGTGGGGTTTCAACGGCGCATGATAAAATCGGCATGGTTTGCGCTGCTTTTCTTTGCGTTGCGTTGCGTTGCCGCATAGATGGATAGAAATGATGAAATGGGAAAGGTATGTTAGGTCATCAAGAAGAAGCGGGGTCTGGACCTTGTCTATTGTATAATCCTCCTGAACTCGTGTATTTTATAATAGCCCAAAAAATAATGCCAAAGATAATGCCAGCTTTGATACGGAATTCGAGCATGAGTACAGTATGAAGAGGATATCTAAGATAACCAGGAATAAGATCAAAACCTTTGAGACGGAAAAAAAAAGGATGAAACGCCTAAAGGCAATCAATAGGGGTATCAAATTGTAGCTATCCTAAAAGTGTGTACGAAGTACCTAGGTAGGAGGTACCTATGTACGGGAAAAGAAGTCTTCTCATCATGACCATAACCCGCACGCCCTCATTCGATCCACTCATCCAAATCCGAAACGCGACGAATCAGACAACGTTCGTCCTTTCATCACGTCGTGAATGCATACCAAATAAGGCAACCCGATCCCTTCACCCAAAAGTAAATCTACTAGCCAACGTAATACCAAGTTGTAAGCGCGGCCGTCAGTGCTACCAGGGGCCCTCCCACGGTCAACAGTCCCACCAAGGGGTTGGTATCCGAAGCTGTGATGTTTGTTTCTTCGGAAGCGTTTCCGCTCTGGGTGAAAGGAGAGATCGTGAGGTGTTTTCGTGGCAGGGATCTTGACCTGCTACTGCCACCGCCCGGTAGCCCATCTTTAAATCTCACTAATTTGGCCATGGGACCTTCGATGAATGATGCGTACAGACTTGGTTTCCTCTCCATCGCTTCTACCCCTTCGTCTGAACCCTTTTCTTCTCTCATTTTGGAGAGCCGTTCTTGGTTAAGATCAAAGCTGCCGCGGGCCATATTCAAAGGTTTGTGGTTCTGGTGAAGTTTCGTAGGGTGTGAGGATTTTACCGTCTCCAAATCCTCCGTGCTTCCACATATGGCATCCAGTTCAGATACCATCTTGATCATAAAGGAGAAGATTACCTGCGCTTCCTTAATGATGTCGGCTTTTTCGCCGTCTGTTAAGAGAACTTCGGCTTCTGCTATGCGCCGTTTGAATTCGCGTTTAATGTCTTCGCCATCCTCGTCCCCGATAAAATCAAAGAATTGGAGGCCTTGTTTATTCATCATGTGGCTATACTCCGAACGTGTGTGACGACGGGCAGATGGACGTACTTCTTCTTCTTCTTCTTCTTCAGAATGCCCCTTGCTGGGAGGTGGGGTGGGCTTTGATGCTCTCGTGGCCTCGTATGGGCGCACAGGGGAGGATTCCCTATCCCAAAAGCCCTCAGATCCACCCGCCGCCTTGAGTGACGCTCGAAGGTATCGCCCACCCGAAAACAAAGCCATGTATAATACCCAAGCATATGCCAACAATACATGTGAGTTTGTTTGCACGGATTGCTTGGTATGTGCAATAAACTCTGCCAACCTTCCACTTTCCGAGACCGTCCTTAGCTGCTCTTCAATCTTATGATCGGGTGTTCCAGTCAAAGTGCGAATGTCGGCCCGAAGCCGTCCAGCCCGTAAGAGACCAGGGAGAAGGAGATGTGAAAGTAGCGATTGGGTCCTTGAGCAGACTTTCGACGACTGAGAGTCTAATGAATCAGATCTGTCACCGGGACAATCTGATCGTACCTGTTCATCTTCAAGGGATATTGGAAGGCTGGGTGCATCGATGATCGTTTGCCATAATGATTCGAAGGTAATGTAAATGGGTGCAATATGAAGGATGCCCGATACATATATCGATGGATTGGTGGTATATGGAGGTAGAGCAAGGGGCAGACGAAGGAGGATCAATCTGTTGAGTTGAGCATGGACGGCTCTCGTTGCAATATTAACTGAAGGTTGTTAGCTGTGGGAAATGAAGATGGGCAGAGGGGGGCTTTTCTCACTCTGTTCCGATAAGGAATAATATTGATCTGGTGGGGGAGTTTGAAGTGGGGGGTTAGAGTTAATGATATTAGATTCAGCCATAGGTGCGATTTATCATTCTGCGGATAGCAAAAAAAGAAGATATATACCAAAAAAGGGAGATGAATATAAAGAATGGGACACGGAGGAAGAGATGGCGAAAGAAAGTGAAGAAAGAAAGAAAGAAGGAAGGAAAGAAAGAAAGAAAGAAAGAAAGATATTAAGAGAAAGCTTGGAAAGGGATGAACGAAAGAAGGAAAGAAAGAAAGAAAGAAAGAGGGCGTAAAAAGGCAAAGAGGTGATGGTAGTGTGACCTTGTCAGTTGGGATATGTAAGGAGTCACCAATGATTCAAAACCTTGCGAGGCAAAAGGAAAGAGAGGTCGAGAGACAGAGAGACAGAGAGACAGAGAGACAGAGAGACAGAGAGACAGAGAGGCAGAGAGGCAAAAGAGAGAGGGGGGGAGGGCAAGAGGCAAAGGCAATTCGTAGGATGACAAGAGAGAGGTAGAGAGAGAAGTAGAAGTAGAAGAAGAAGTAGAAGTAGAGTAGATCCTAACAGTAGTAGAGAAAAAGAAAGGAAAAAGCACACTACTCGAGTAGGCGAGTAGGCGAGTAGTCGAGTAGTCGAGTAGTCGAGTACACCTACCTCCTCCTCTACTCTACTCGTACCTACTCGAGCACATAGCATGGCGTTTTATTCATAGCGTCGGTCGAGATTGATGGTGGATCACGTTCTGGAGCGAGTCTATTGATCTCTGGGCTTGATGTTTAGCCTCTTAGAAGACATTTAATGGAATAATGCAACGAACTGTTGGAAGTTGGAAGTTGGAAGTTTGATGTTGATATTGATACTCGAGTATTGATATCGATGTGAAATAACCGAGGTACATATTATCCATCCTCGTACAGCTGAATCACATGTGTATGACAGTCTGCAGTTATCATTCCTTTTCCCGGGGAATGTGGATGCGCAACCTGTATGTAACCTGTATCCTGTATCCTGTATGCTGTACTCGTACTCGTACTCGTACAACAATAGCTGTGGTTCTCCGAATATCGAGTACTATGGTCAACTATCCATGCCACTGTTGATACAATGTAAAAGCAATCATCAGCCACAACCACAACACCTTTATGCACACGATCGGTGCGCCAGGATTGGCAAGGCCTTGATGCTCATTGTCGAACCACGTGACGTACCCCACCATTTAGTAGTACTGCTTCTGTTCCTCACACACTCATAAACATGGATACATTGATTGCTCTGAAAGCAATTCACGTTGCAAGTTCATGTGAGTTCACACCAGATTCAATCGAAACGTGGTTTTTGCAAGCGCAAATTCATCGTATAGTGTCCTGGGGTTCCTCGCGAGAGTCGGCAAGCTATCAGCTCAGAGCGGGAGCTATCTAGTCTCGCATATAGAGTGGCGTTCCTAGTCCTGCAACCATGAACCGATCAATTGAGCGGGATTACATTACACGAGGCTGAAGCTAATCAATAGGTATGTGAAGTGTGAGGGTGTCTCCCTGCCGCGTGGACACGCAGCGATTTCCTTGCTATCATTAAAACTTTTTGATCCTTGCCAGCATCAAATATGGGATAAAGGCCTGGCATTATTTGCATGTTGATCAACACCTGATCTGTGTTTTACATCATGCAGGATGCCTCGAATCAACATCCGAACCCATATTTATATCGAACGCAAGCTCTGTGGGATTGATTGGCCTCCGGCATATCGACTAAACCATCATCTATCAAAGATTCCATGGCAACACTGAGTACGAATTGGCTTAAGCTACGTTAAATTTCCAAATGTGAACAGAAATTCTCTATGTCGACATTGGATCCTCTCCAGCGAAATAGGTCCCATTTTACAATCGACATTATTGACTTGGGTAATACACTTCTTCCCGACACCATGAACAATGTCAAGAGCAGCGAGAATCACAGTCGGATTGCTTCGGCACCATAGGAGGCTCCAGATCCCGAGAGATCTCAGTTCTATCGTCTACATCCATCAATCTCGAGCTCAAACAATGCCAAATTTGAAGATTGAACAAGGAGGCTCTGCTTCAACGAGCACTTGCTTTTCGTTTTGTACGATCATGCATTGTCTGTATGCATCGATTCGAACCTCATCTAGTGCCAACCTAGGTCAGGTACTTTGGAAGTAACGAAAGCTATGAAAGCAATCGAGTACTTAAATGCAGTCGCATGAAAGATTTGATGGTCCTCTCGTACAAGTTTTTATGAAATTTCCAGAGTCCAGGCAGCTGGTGCTGCTGGATATGGTGACGAGGATTGGAAGAGAGATTGGAGTTAGAGGTATTAGATGCACACCATTATTGGGAATGATGGCCGGTTTGGCGTTTGGATGGTTTGCTTATCCCCTTGGAGGGTGAATATCGTGAAGAAGGATAAGGAATGAAGGACCCGAGCTTAGAGCTCTACACGTACCTCGATTAATTCCAGACAGCATGGATCGATGTAAGAGGTGGGATCAAATAGTAGGCCATGATCCTGGAACAAATATTGGCAATGGAACGCATAGAAATGGCATCGCAAACGAAGCATTCACGAGGACCATGGTATAGTCATACCTCAAAAGTATCGTCAACAAGAAGGCCGTAGAGGTCTAAGAATCTTTACTAATGACGTTCCGAGTGCTGAAGACCCCTAGGTTTCAAATGGCAGAATCCAAACACTTGGGGATTGGGACGCCGCCAAAGAATAGCCAAGCCCATGGATAGGATTCGGGGGCTTACGGATACGGGATAGAAAATATAAGATGCCCAGCACAGTTTGAAAGCCGGGTGAATGGCGAGAGGGAATACTTGATAGATGGGAAGCTCAAGGCGTGTCAGGAATACAGGGTCGATTTTGGGTGGATGCTGCAAAAGTGAGTGATGCTGAGATGTATGCGGAATACCCGAGGAGTTTATCAACTGTTTCAAGAAACTTGAAAGGCGGTAGTGTAAGAACATCCTCGAAGATGGGTGGAGGAATGATGGTGGGACTGGGGAGGCGATTCGATTGGTGTAAGGTGGTATGTGTTGAACTTATGCTTGTTGGCTGCATACACCCTTCCTTCCATGACACGGTTTGTTTTCTCAATGGATTGAAAGTTTGATGAGAAGTATGATGGTAGAGTGAACAGATATGGATAAATAAGCTAGGTTGGGTTGTTTGCTTGCGCTTTTACTTACCTGCTCCCTTAAATATTCGTTACTTGATCGCCTACTTACTTGTTTACATGCATGTTTGTTTGCTGTTTGTTTCTTTGTGCATATGTATTTGTGTCTATTCATATTTCATGGAGCGAGAAGAAGAAGAAGTGATTGTCAGAAGGAGTCTCACAATACATGAATCTGTTGTGTCAACTTCTTTGGGACATGAGATGGGGTTCAAGGAATGATGTATCTATAGCTGGGACATCCACACATACACATGCCCAGAGGGGCTGAAGTTATCATCTAGTTGCAATTGCTTCATATAGGCGCTCCATGTCATATATCTAAAATGATTCTTTTATTCCTGTCAGAGTTATTCGTTCTAGATACTGAGTTCTGCGTTATCTCAAGTAAAGTGCTTGTCCAGATTCACTTGAAGACCATCAGTAGATCTCCCCGCCTTTTCTAATGAGAAGGTTCAAAACCCAAAACTGAAGTAAGAGAATAGACTCAGCTTATCCTCTCTCTTCTGTTATCTTACAATCCATTGTCTAAGGTCCAGTGGGACCTTGTCAGTGTCTCAGCATAATTCTGATGGCACACTACAACTCTTGAGTTTGTTCAAGACAACAAGTATTTTGTCATTGTCAAGATTCTTATTGTACAAACTTCAATGTCTGTATTGATGTGAGAAGTTATGAGATTCTTAACTTCTGGATTAAGCCCTGACAATGGAATATCTACATTATCTCTTACGGAATGAATATGCATATATCAACTTTTCAGTGGGAAGCAAGAAGCTACTAGCGTCAAGCCACCAATTGCTCATTTCAAGATAGATTTCTTCGAGCAGCAATTAATTATCTAATTTAAACGAATGGGCCTTGTCTCCTCAATCTCATTCTTTTGGATTTATGTATTAGTCTCGGCTCATGGGCGCAATTGTATGGTCGATGCACTTCTTTGGGTGCTAGTCCAATCTTCACACTTCTTGTGCTTCTCTTCTAGTGAATAAATTCCCCTCCATTGTCTGCCGTAGCAGTAAAGATTTTAATCTCTTGGTCAGGCCGCACCAAGTTTGATATTCTCAACTACTTTCCTTCGTTCCTTCCTTCCTCCCTTTCTCTTTTTCTTATTGTCTTACCACTACTTCAACAATACAAGCACCTCCATCTTCCCCATCAGAATATCAACTCCCTTCAACCTAACAGCTTTGAACACTACATACATATTTTGTTAACACTTGTCACAAATATGTCGGGTCAAAGACAGGGTGTCTTTCCACCTGATGGAGATGTTCTCATTATGTCACCCATGGGCAAACAATGGAAACTCCATTCCTGGCAACTCATCAACTACTCCCCAGTATTTGATGAGTTACTTAAAAAAGTACCACCGCGCAACATTACCAAAACCTTGAAGACTGATGGTCATACCATCAGATGGTGGGTTGAGATGAGACCTTTCTCTGCCTTTGATGATGCTCGTTTTCGAGACTTTGAGTGTGTTGTAAGTACTATACCCTTCCACAATTATCCAGATAGGAAAGACGATATGGCAGTCATATGCGCAAATTTGTTTCATACTTTTTCGGGGTTTCAAAGTCCAAATGGAATCAAGACAATCACTAACTTATATTCTATTATAGCCCATGAGTAAAAAGGGAAAGCTCTCCTTGAACGGTGCTGGTGCTTACAATGGTATCGGCGATGTTACATTCGAGAAAACCTATGACAACCTCTTCCGGATGCTGTACAACAAGCCACCAAACCTTACGGATGATATCGAAGATGGAGGAGCAAGTGCCTATATCACCGATTGTGTTTCCATCCTTCAAGCTGCCGATTATATTTCCGCTTTGCCATGCGTTCGTAACTATATCGAAAGCTACCTCTTGCGCATCACCCAGAAATTCTGGGTTCATGTTGCCAAAGCCCCCGAGGCATGGTCCGATATTGCCGTTCGTCTCCAGTCCGCAGTCATCTATCGCGAATGTATAATCCACATTGCGGGTGGTCTCGAGATCCCAGGATTGATCAAGAAGCATCGCTTTGAACATGTTCAGTTTGGAAGAATTTGCCTCGAAGCAGCGGAGCGGAAATGTCTCGAACTTAGGGAGAAGAAGATCGATGTGGAGCGCAGATTGTTGCAGTTCTATCCACAACGTCTCATTCGCAGAGAGACTAATGATAAGATTCCTGGCCGTGCTGATTATGGTTCGGACATCTATTACTGGCAGGCTTTGACCATGTGTCGTCAGTTCTTCCAGTCTACCATGTTGGCAAATAGACATCATCGTCACCATGATGGTGGTGTGGAGTTCTATCGTACCGTCTTTCGCTGCGATTATATCGATAAGCCTTCTGCAGATGAGTTTCATCGACTCTTTGCCATGTCGACCAAGGGAAAGCAGTGTCTTGCTGATGCGGTTGAACTTATCAAGGATGACCATCGCGTTATCGTCGCCGACTTGTTGGAGGACAACTTGCAACTTCGAACTACAGCCAGAAGCAAGCCATTGAGGTATCTCACCTGCACCCGCATCTCGGACGAAGAGTTGCCTTGGGTTGCCAGGCCCGGCCTAGGCTTAAACGCAGGTCCCAACCGCGTCGGAGATGCGGTTGTTGCTGGTGGCCCCGCCACCCCACAGAGAGGCTCGGGAGAAGTCATGGCGCAGGGTCAGGCCTCTAGCCCGGATAGAGTTCCCGGTAATGAGAGCAGAGTCGGTGAAGGTGCCGTGAGAGTACATGGAGAGGAGCGAGAAGAGGGTGAAGAGAACCAGGAGGCTCATGGCAAGGAAGGCAAGGGCGAGCCGAGACACATCCATGATGACGATGACGATGAAGAGAGTGACAAAGATGGCGACGAAGATGAGTACATGCAGGGTGCGTAAGCATTTCTCGGGACACTTCTTTTTGGTGTTGTTGCGATGATTCTGATTTAGCGCTGGCGGCGTTTGAGCCTGATGTTTCCTAGGATATTTTGATTGGTCATTGGAGGTAAAGGAGACGATTACCAGAAAATGTGGTGTTAATTTAGCGGGAGTTGTTAATGGGTGGAAATCTTTTCTCGATTTCAATCATCCAATTGTTCTTCAGGTAGAGATGGTTATAGAGTAGATAGCGAAGACAGCCTCTCCCATGTCCAAGTCTCACCAATCCATTCCAATCTGTTGATGACCTACTGTATGTGAAGTGAAGTGAAGTGACGGGACGGGACGGTGACGGTTTTGCTTTGTATTTGTTCCAATTGCAGTCTTCAAAGCGAATCTTCACGTCAGCTTGAGAAGCTATATATATATGCGCGAACCTCTACTCGTAACCTACATCATCCAATGAACCTCCAACCTTTCAATATTCTTCAAAACTCCAAATGAACTTTCAAATTGAATAGTTTGGGTGAAAACTCGCTTCTTTGGTTTCTTGTTTACTTTTATAAGTAGTAAACTTCTCGAATACAAGCAAGCTTTATTGAGTTTGGTGTGGCGGAAAGGTTGGATGGGATGGGGAGGGGGATGGGGAGGGGGATGGGGATGGGAAGGTTAAGTTGGGTGGAAATGGGATGGATGGTATAGAAATAACCTAAGAGAAGAGGAGGAGATGAGGAGTATTCGTATATATATACTTATAATATTTTGAATTTCTAATTCCCTCTTGGATATCTTGCATTTGCATTTGTATTTGTATTTGCGTTGGCGTTGGCGTTGGCGTTGTCGTAGATAGCAAGGTGGCTAGCTAGCTAGTGGAATATAGTTTTAATGTTGGAATTTGCTTGAGGATACTCGTATACTCGAGTATCGTTTGGATGTATGATGTTGTCGTCGTCGTTGTCGCTGTCGTTGAAAAAGAACTTGTCTTGTTCGTGCACCAAATGGCAGAATATTACGTCACGCCTCAGACATACCTACTCGAGGACTTCCGGATTCATACGAGTTTCTCTACTCGTGTACGCTACACGCATCAAATGGAATAAATTGACTTATTGTTGCCGAGCCATGAGCATAAACAAAAGAACGACCCAATACCTTCCTTCCCTCCTTCCTTCACCACCTGGGTAACCTTACACATACATTTTCGTCCTTGCGAACTTTTATAATGAGACACCAAGGTGTTCGGATTTGCGCCCTCATATTGACGCGAGGACTGCCGCGTTGCCGTATTGGCAAAGCAAGCAAGCAAGTAAGCTGAGAGTACTCGAGCATATTGGCTTCTA
Source organism: Monilinia aucupariae (assembly GCA_002162555.1). Classification (NCBI taxonomy): domain Eukaryota; kingdom Fungi; phylum Ascomycota; class Leotiomycetes; order Helotiales; family Sclerotiniaceae; genus Monilinia; species Monilinia aucupariae. The sequence goes on from NGKF01000003.1 coordinate 1,499,873, forward strand.
TTGATTTCCATCCCGATGTGAAGGAATGTGCACCTGCCCTGTCGATTTCGTTGAGAATTAGATACGCATACTTGAGTTCGTGAATGTAAGTTGATGTGTTGGAAGGGGGAGAAACCGCCCATGTACGTGTCCATTTGCTGATCAATGCCCTTTCAGATCATTAAAGTGTTACCAGACCTCCTATCTGTCTTGCTGCAGAATTACATATCCGGATCCGCATAGTGAATCTATGTGCAAACGTCATATGTAACCACACCAAAGCCACAAGAGAACTCACTCATGCCCTCACTGTCCACCCACACCGGCGCGCTTCCATGGGAGGTGCAACCGCCGAAGAAAAATGCCCGCCCCAAAAAGATTCTATTTCTCTATCTCTTGATCGCTTTAGCATGCACCTGGATACCGTACACACTCTACCTGCAATCCAACTTCAGCTTCGGGTTCAGCTCTTCAAATACCGACGGGACTGTCAACGACGAGTCCGGGCACCGCATCGAACACGAATATGAATATGGAATAAATGCACAGCCCGTCTTTACCGATATGATACACTTGATGAATCTACCCTCGGATTACCTACCGCAGACGGGTAAGCATCGGAAACCGAATCGACTCATCATCGTAGGCGATGTGCATGGAATGAAGGAAGCGCTGGTCGATTTGCTCGCCAAGGTGAATTTCGACCAGAAACACGACCATTTGATTTTGGCCGGCGATATGATATCCAAAGGGCCCGATTCCCCAGGCGTCGTGGATCTGGCCATCAAGCTTGGTGCATCGGGGGTCAGGGGAAATCATGAGGATAGGATTATTCTCGTCCATGCGGATATGCTGGCTCAGAACAAAGAGTCGGAGATGACTGCGCCGGGGCCGCACGAAGATGCCGAGAAGGTGGTTGATGATCTGGAGGAGGAAAGTTTCAATCGTGGCGACTATACGGATCGGGCACTTGTGCGGGCCTTGGGGGAGGAGAGGATCGAGTGGTTGAAGAAATGTCCGGTGATTTTGAGGGTGGGTCATCTGGAGGGCATGGGGCAGGTGGCGGTTGTTCATGCTGGGCTGGCTCCGGGGGTGGCATTGGAAAATCAGGATCCGTCTATGGTGATGAATATGAGAACCATAGCTCACGGGATCCCAAGCGAGGAGAGAAACGGAAAAGATTGGAATAAGGTACGTTCTACATCTACATCACATCACATCCCGTCACGTCATATGCATTTTTCCAATAACCAACCCATCTAACATCCCTCCCCCTCCCCCCCAAAACAGATCTGGAACAAACACCAAAAGAAACTCCCCAAGAAAGAACGCACCACCGTCATCTACGGCCACGACTCCAAACGAGGTCTCCAATTGGAAAAGTACAGCATGGGTTTGGATACCGGGTGTGTGAAGGGCGGCAAACTGAGTGCCGTCGTGATCGAAGGGGGAATGTCGTCGCCCAAGCACAAGGTGGTGCATGTGAAGTGTGAGGATGGGAGGAAGCATTAGAGATGAAGAGATTGTTCGGGGCAACCTGGTGGGAAGACTGCATTAGATACCATTTTTGGGGGGGGGGCGTTTGGGAGATGAGTTGTTGGAAATAGGCTTATTGATTGTGTGTATTCTATGCGATTTTGCGAGGTTGAATGTGAGATCTCGACCATGTTCTCCTGAGGGGATCAAGTGGCTGCCAAGTGAGTTGGCTGCAAATAAGCACTTGTATTAAACGTGGGTTGAGAGAGGAACAGCATAGAGGGAAGGCGCCTTCGATCCCTCCTGCAAACTCTCAATGTGCGAAAGAAATAGAATGTATCTATGTACATGTATGAGAAATCTCCCAAGATAAACCTGGTGAACCCACCATCCCGGTCCATCCCAAGCCAACTCAATCCCAAGTAGTATACCCTTCCGCCCCAGAATATTAAGAGATATCCAAAATCCAGAACCGTAACTCCAATCTCCACCCCCCTTCGTCTAGATAATTAAACGGCCTCGTCTCGTCTCTCATCATGATCCTCCACAATTACAATAGGTATTATCCGTCCCTCCACCGGCCCCTTCCCTTCTTCCTCTTTACTCTCATGATTCACAAACACGAAACTACCCACCACCACCAAGGCGCCCACCCAATAAACCCCCGTGCTCGTCTGATCATTCAGCCAAATCTGGCCCACCAAACTCAACGGGATCGTCATGCTCAAGCCCACCGTCACCACCAACGGCGTCGTCAACAGCATCGCGTACGCCCAGCAATAATCACTGATGAAGCTACTCAGCGAATTCAACAAGACGATGAGCCAGATCTTGCCGGTGGGAGGCAGTTCGAATCTTTCCACGCCCGTAAAATGCAAGAGGACGAAGCCGGGCCAGAGGAAGATCACGTTGAAGAGGCCGACGAGGCCAAAAAAGAGGGGCATGTCGACGCGATCTTCGTTGCCGCAGCGCTTCTTCATCACGACCGCGTACAGCCCATACATGACCGCGCTTCCAAAAGCCATAACGTCGCCCAGGGCAATCTGGGCTTGGGATTTATGGGGGAAGCTCCCGCGGTTGGAGTCGTTGTCCGTGCTTCCTAGATCGACGGAGGAGATGAGGATGATGCCGACGAACGAGGCGAGGACACCAACGAGTTTGCGGACGGTGAAGGATTCGACGTGGATGAGGGCGCCGAAGAGGAGGGTGAAGATTGAGGAGGTGGAGGTTAGGATTGTGGATGAGGCGACGGATGTATACTCGAGGCAGCCGGCTACAAGGTAATTGGCGATAAACCAGAGGAGGGAAAATTCAAACGAGAGTTTGGCGGTTTCGGACACACTTAGTTTGTCTTCTTTCTCCTGCTCTTGTAGCCGCGAGAACTCCGCATCGAGGTCGTCCGTCGAAGCCAGGAGGCGCGAATGAGAAGCACTCATAGCTTCGTATTCTTGATCCTCTCGACTGGATTCGCGGGCGCGCCATCCCTTGCGGAGATTTTGCAGTCCGGACCGGTATTCTGAGATTTGTTCGTGATAGCAATCCACGGCGGAGTCCTTTACATGCGACCACCCATGTTCCCTCGATATGCGCAACAGTATAGGGATCAACGAGATGGCAAAGAAAGACGTGTTGATATACGTAACAAAATATGGTTTCGAATAGGTATCATCGGCGAATATATACTATGATTCTGCACATCAGCACACACATCTAACCCCCTTGCTACATCCCCATCCCAACATATCGAGCTGTGGGCGGGGAGAGAAGTATACTCACACTAGCAAGAAAATTACTACTCGTCCACAAGAACACCGTCACCCCCAATAAAACCATCCCCAACGTTCTGCGCGCGATATGCTCCAACCCGACTTCCGCTCGGAAACCCATGTTCTTGCTGCTATTTGTGCCCGCACTCGTGCCTGTAATGGTCCTTTCCAACGACAATCTCTGAGTAGGTGCCTGCATGATCGCAGGATCCGCTGGTGCGCTCATAGCACCTTATTCGATTAGTTGCGGCGTCGTTGCGGTCTTTCCTTTAATATATCTAGGTTTTGGGATCCCCTTCTCCGTTAATATCGTAGTCGTTCTACTCGTATGCCCTTATCTCTATATATCCTCCACTTATCCAATCCAGAATTCCAAGTTGGTATTGATTATGTGAATCTTGTGTGTCGTCAACGAAAGGTCATGGAGGTCGTAAACACATGCATAGATATTGAAGCATTTAACAATATGATGCTCGCATTGTTGAGTAGGCACCGCAGGTTAGGTGGTTGAGAGTGTGGACGTGTGAATTTGTCCTTGGGGCAATCAATATACGAGTATGTATGGATTACGAGTAGGTAGAAATGAATTCCGAACACCGGGGATTGAAGCACGCGATAGCAGGTATTGATTGGTATTATTGTAATTAACAATCCATCCTTCTGCAAATTGGAAGAAGGGGAAAAAAGGAGAAAAATCAAATATAAGATGAAAGCCAAGCCAAGTGAAGGCTGGCCGCTGACTGACTGTACCTGGTTCAAGAGACATCCATCCTCATTTGTCTCACGTCTAAAATGTAAGATGTAAATTAGAGAGAGTCAGTCAGTCTGTTGGGGACTCGCGTAGATGAAGAGGACAGGAAGAGAGAAGTAGAGAGATGGAGAAATCATCACTTGACCCGTGACTTTAATCGTTGATTACTCGGTCGCTATGTAGAAAGATAGATAATGGTGGTATTACAACCTTATTCTTATTCTAGATGAAGGGGTCGAGGGGGTCGAAGGGGTTGAAGATATACACTACTCTATTTCAATGTCACTTCAAGTTCCATTCACAATATTTATGAGAACTACTCGAGTGCTCGTTTTATTTCCTCTTCATTTGTAGTATACTGACTGTAATTAGTTGTTCGTCCAAATAATATTCCATTTCAAAAACTATGAAACGCGCTTCCTCATTATGCATTCTGTATCGTCCAAGGAAACAGAAGAAAATCGCAGACCCAATAGCGCCAGAATGATCCTTATGTACAGTTGACGACTCCCCATGAAGAATTTCAGTATAATTCCCTCATCGCTTGAGAGTGGAGAGCAGAGAGGAATTTAGGACCCAAGACTTTCAACCCTCGGCAAACCCCACTTAACAAGCACAGCCATCTCTATCGTTCTCGATATGAATGTTGATTGGATCCGAATAATCGCCATTGTATTCTTCCGACTCCTCCTGTGCCAGGGCGTTTCTTGCAATTACTGAAGGGGAAGTTAGTTAAGAGGTATTGTACAAACTGAGAGGGTAGCTACCTTCAAAGGCTTGCTCAACATTGATGGCCTCCTTTGCACTCGTTTCGAAGTATGGAATATTGCCTTTCGAAGTACAGAAAGTCATGGCCCGTTTAGAAGAGATCTAAACCACTGTTAATAAAATACCCTATGACCGTCCTGACGCCGAGCTTACCACTCTCTTGTTCTCCTCAACATCAATTTTGTTGCCTAGGACGACCTATTCAACTATCAGCGTCATGTCGAATTCCGATAAAACTGCCAAACTCACAAATGGAAAGCTTTCTGGATCTCTGGGCGAGGCCTGGATCAAGAATTCATCCCTCCAACTATCCAATGTATCGAAACTCTTTGAGTTGTTGACGTCGTAGACAAGGACACAGCAATCTGCTCCTCTGTAGAATGCGACCCCTAACGATTGGAACCGTTCCTGACCAGCTGTATCCCAAAGCTAGAGCCCAATCATCAACTTCCATGCCCCAACTATCATGTGTGATGGTGGAGAACCTCACCTGCATAGTAACTAATCGATCATCAACCAGAACTTCCTTTGTCAAGAAATCCGCCCCGATAGTCGCCTTATAGCTTGCACTAAACTTCTTGTTGACCTAGCCCATTGTCAGTCTCTTGTATCGGCGGATACATCGTGGGGGAGATATGGAGGGACTCGGCAGGTGTAAAACGTACATATTGGTTCATCAAACTCGTCTTTCCTACACCGCTATCGCCCAGGATGATGACCTGCAAGATTCAGATCAGCATGGAGGAATCTCCTCAAGTCCCTAGCAGTAGGCCTTACCTTCAGTAAAACCTTCTTTCTTGAAGCCATCTTTGCTTGTGCGTGCTTCTTAATCTAATCTCTTCACCTCACGAAGCGCTAACGTTCTCCCTTCCTTTTCTCTGGCCTTTCCTTAAATCAAACTAAAGAGGAGCGTGAATACGTATAGTAATTGGTCGTTTCAGTCGTAATAAGAGGATATTCTCTCCTTTTCGAAGAGTCGGTCTATGTATGTCGTTATGTCGTTTCTTGGTATTGCTTGATTCGTGAATGAGAGGAACATCAACATTAAAGCCGTAACCTTAAGCTTTGATACTTGCCTCGTGCTCACTAAAATGATCCATCCATCGGAAATCCGCTAGCGCCGGCCGCTTCATCCTATCAGGAGTTGCTTATCGGAATCCCACCACATCCCACCACATCCAACCACTATCCACAGCACACATGCATATACAGTAGATAATTACAAGTAGATCTTCCTCTATCCGTTCTCTTGCAGATGGATGATCGTACATAGAAACATCAGGCTATTCCTTCTTCAACAGGCTTGTCTGGATATCGTGGAACTCTACTGCGAGTACTCGTACAAGATAGAGGATGCATTTTATGAGGATCTACTGACGAAGAAACATCATAACTCCTAGAGCAATGCAGCCTCGACTGATACACCAGCACCCAAGAGAAAGACGACACAATGACTTCCTGGCGCGATGAATATATCAAAGCTCTACAAGAGCGCGACAAACGGGAACAAGCAAGCTACCAGCGATTTGATCCCCAGTTTATAGAAGCATGTATGAAACTCCTCCTCACCTCAAAATCACCCAAAGTCTAACAACTTTCAAAAGATAGCCAACTTCTTGACCGAGTCTCTGCGTTGACCGCAGCAGCGGCCGTCCACGACCTTTCAT
>NGKF01000003.1:1510961-1530426 GCA_002162555.1 Monilinia aucupariae
AACGGGTGACTTTGCCGCCGGTGCAGCCGGTGGGTCGGGTCGCATCTTGCTACGCCATTGGTTGTCTTGATCAGCAGCAGTGGGGGCACGCTCGACGGCGGGTCGCTCCTGGAAGTCGCGTCTGGGTGGCCTGGATCCTTCTTGCGAGCCAGAGCCTTGAGCTTGAGATCTACCTTCACCCCAAGCAGCTGGTGAAGCCTTGCGGTCTCTGAAGCCTTCAGCCCTTGGTCCATCATTTGTTCGTGGTCTGCCACCTTCTCTTGGAGCACGTTCCTGTTGGGCGAGGGGTGAAAGCGGGCCCTTTCGCTCCCAGTTTCCAAAGTCTCGAACTTTGCCATCACTCTCGGGTTCACGTGAGGCTCTGCGCTCACCACCTTCCTCGCCGAATCGGCTGGATTGGTATCCTCGATCAGAAGGGCGACGCTCTCCTCCACGGCCTGGCAAATCCGGAAGGGGTCCCTTTCTGCTCCAATCTCCGAGTTCTCGTACATCTGGACGGTCACCGCGATCCTTGGCTATAATATGTTTTAGTGGACGGCGCAACGCTAATGAACGTGGTAGCAAACTTACGGGGATCAGCAACGCTGATTCTGATATTACGTCCCTGGAATTGACTGCCATTCAAAGTCAAGGCAGACTTGAGGCCTTCCAATGAGCCAAACTCGGCATATCCGAATCCCTTAGGTTTCATTTCCATCTTGTCCTCAATGATACGAACATTGATACACTCGCAGCCGACGAAGAATTCATTGACATCGCCGATAGTGGCATCGAATGAAAGGTTTCCAAGATGAACAGTATAAGGTGGCTTGTCTGGAAGGGGAAGTTCCTCACGAACGGAATAGCCTATTGCGAATCAGAATCATAATTCCTAGCGAAAAAGGGACACTTGAAGGGAAATGCTGAGAAACTTACCTCCCGAATTGTTACCATAAGTGCCAGTAGTAGAGCTGTAGGTACGTCTCTCGTTGCTTCCACCATAACCAGAAGGACGTGAGTCTATTATTGTCAGTAATCATGCATCCTTGCACACTTGACCATGGCCAATTTGCGCGTTTGCAATTACATACCGGCTGAGGGAGAGACAAATTAGCAAAGTTGGACATCGGCATACGCGACATACGAATGGAGAGGACTTACAAACTGGCATATCCTCCATTTCATCAGCCCATGATCCCAACTCTATCTTGATATCAGCATGTATTTATGTGCGAGGACGGTAGGCGTTCATACTCTCATCAGCCAAGAAAGTCCCGAGGGACATCTTCTGCTGTTCCTTCTTCTTAGGAGCTATGACACAAATACAATTAGCTATCGTAGATTCAATGACATTCAGACCCACAGCGACGACACCATGATCGCGATAGTCGATGGACGACTAGTGAGGGGGCGCTTACCCATGATTGCGGTTTTTCTAAGGACACTGCGCAAAAGGGTTTGCGCGTTGTCCGATACAGAGTATTAAAGGAACTTTGGGGGTTCTTTAATCGATCGTATGGATTTGGTGAAGGTGTTCTTTGAATATTCGAGGCTCGTCGAATATTTTGTTTGGTTTTTGGGTGGAGGAGTCGAGGTTCTTCTTGGTGGGTTGGAACCAAAATGGAAGAATTATTAAAAGTGCGAAAGTTTTACCAGGGTTGTGCGAAATTAGTGGGGCAAGTTCTTCTCTATACTACTAGATAGTGTTGATTAGTGAGGAGTCCGTTTGTATCGAAATCTCTTAACGAAATTGTAATCTTACTGAATCCGGCAAGAATATCTTACATTTATATGCGAATTTGGTTATATGTTCTCTCTACTTAGAATGGCCTAGTCCCTATCTGTGGAAATGATATTACGATATAAAACTTCACTTACGCTCATACACCCATTATTGGTCCCGAGGTGTCAGTGCAATTATGCAGCCAAATTCTTGTTCCATTCGAAAAATTAGAGACGATATCACGAGTTCCGGAGACTCTTCCTCCTCCATGGCCCCTCAAGCCTCCCAACCGGACAATTTACCTCCTGAGTTGATGGATATCATTAAGCCTGCTCTACAGTTTGGTGGTCTTTCCGGTATGTTCTGACCTCGTCTGTCCGTTTTGCCTCCTGTTCGTTCGTGCAATCCCTTGGTGGGCACGCTTCAAGGTCACGATCATGCCTATTATCACGTGTAAATCTTTCTACAATGCGTGCATCAGTTACCCTCATCGTGTAAAGATATGGACCCGACCATACATCTTGCTCTCCTAGGACTATGAACGCTAACACTCCCCTCAGCACTCTCGGGCACTGTAGTCGGTGGATTCTCAGGTATTCTGGTCTCTCGCACCCCAGTCCTCTTCGCTGTTGCCAGCTCTATCCAATGGGGTATCCTGGGCACCACCTTCTGGGGAACCCGTACGGCCCTTCTTTCTCGTGATAGAACCGCCTCCACATACCCAACACCACAAGAGAAAGCCCTTTCTACCAGCCTGGCCGCTTCTCTTGCTGGTGCTACCGGGGGGATGCTCCGTGGGCCAAAAAATGTCCTGCCTGGGTTTGTCGTGTTTGGGGCAGCGGGATATGTGGGACAGAAAATTTATGATGCGGTGGATGAGAGGAAGATGGAAGGAATGAGGTTGGAGGAGGGTGGAAAGAAGGAGAGTGGGGAAGGTTGGATGAATTCGAAATGGGTACCGTGGAAAAAACTAACAGATGATGAGTATGAGGAAATGATGAAGGAAAGATTATTAAAAGTTGATGCAGAGATTGCGATTTTAGATGAAAATTTAGAGTCTCTGAAAAGGCAGCAAAACAGTGAAGCACAAAGGCTGGAGGGAAGAAATGAAAAAAAGCTCTAGTTTCCCGAAAGGCAGGCAGATTTCTTTACACAATTGAAATTGACATATTAACAACCAATATTTTGGTCATTCATTCATATGTAAATACCACGATCCCCGTGATAGATGTACTAAAGTACAACATTCAATTCACTTTGACATAGGAAATTCAATTGACTGATGTTACATCTACATTACGCCATCTATTTTAAGCCTGTCCATCATTTGTCACGCAAAGCCTTTTGGTATCTACTCATCAACCACGGTGTCTCATCATTCCTCATCGTCCTGCTTCTCCGATCGATTCCTAACCCACTCCGCGGCAATCGCTTTTACTTTCTCTTGTGACTTTTTGTCACCATTAGCCGTCTCCCACTCGCTCCATCGTTTGAACCAGCTCTTCGCGCCCTTTGGTTTCAATCCCTTAATTCTAGCCACCCGTTCAAACACCCCCCTCACAATGCTCTTATCACCTGCCTTGATCTCTAAATCCAGAAGCTGGCCCCAAATGTCTAATCGCTTGCTCCATTTTGCCAACACACCTTCGAAGATTGTGCGCCCACGTTCGGGAGAGCCGTGTTCAGAGCGGAACTCTAGGGCTGCAAACTTGAGGGTCAAAGGGAGATGTGTGTGTGGAGGAAGGGATTGAGTTGCGCGTGGAAGGAGAGCACGACCGCGATCAGGGGATCCGAGAGTATTGAAGAGAAAGTGTGCGTAATTAACCCATACGGTGGGAGACTGTGAGAACTTCTTGGTAAGGGTCTGAAAGAGTTCATCGGCTTTCTGTGAGGTTGTTAGTGTGAGCATCTAGGATCATATGAGACTGTTCCTTACCTCATTTTTGCCAGATTGGATATAGATACTAGCCAATCTTTCGTGAACCTCTTGGGCATCATTGTACTGGCAAGCTCGTTTGAAAACTTCTCCTACAGTCTCGTCGCTCCCATATGCGATCTCCAAATTGAGAAGAGCAAGCCAAATGTTGAGCTTCTCGGTTTCCTCGCGCATATTGATAGTCTTGATAGCACGCTCTGCAATCTCTCTGGCTTTACCTAGCTCGCTGAGCTGCATTTGGAAAGCCATATACTGGGTCCAGAGTGCGGAGGAGTCTGGTTGACCAAGCAGGAGACGCTCAAAGTCACTGACAGATTGCGGTCCATTAGCATCAAGGTCACCTGTTCTATCGATCTTAATCTCTGCCTTTCTCTTCTTCTTTTTCGGCTTCTCTTCAGCGCCTTCTTCGTCCGAATCCGCGTTAGATTGACCATCCGCTTGGTCCAGTATGTTAGCAGACCAATCAAATCCGCCGGCGCTAAGGGCAGGAACATCATCTCCAGCATCAGGCATTTCCTCGTCGGAATCAGAGCCCCCATTTCCATCTTCTGCAGCACTTTCAAGGTCTTGCACATCATTGAGGTCAATACCACCTTCACTGTCATCGTCGTCGAGATCCATATCATCGAGCTTGACGCCCTCCACATCATCATCCTCACTCTCATCTTCGGACCCTTCTCCATCATCAAAATGCGAAGCCTTCATGGAGAAACTAATGCGTTTCTTCTCGGGGTCCATCTTCAATACGATAGCCTTGACCTCATCACCCTCGGAATACAGCTTTTTGACATCATGTACACGCTTTTCAGCCATTTCACTCTGATGGCAAAGACCGCTCACGTTTGCTGAGCCATCGACGACAATGAAAACACCAAAATCTTCAACTTTACGAATTTTTCCAGTAATAATTTGGTTGACCTGAATATCGTTGAATGTCAAAGGTGCAACGTAATCTTTATCGATGACTGAAGGTTTAAGATTCAGTTGAATGTGGTTCAGAACCTCGTCGACAACCGTGACCTTGCCTTTGACCAATTGATCGACTTGAAATTCGGACTTCCAGTCTTTGATATAAGAATCTGAAAGATCTGAAATTCGAACATATGCTGTCACATTACCGCCCAAGTTCACGAACAGTCCTTTGTCGGCAACGTGTTTAACAAATCCACGCACAATATCGTTTACTTTCAATTGCGAAATTGATGAGATTTCTGGATCTTGAACCACCGCTGAGGAATTCATGACTCTAGATGCTCGAGTCGATAGTCTAACACGCTTGTTGGGAATATCAAGATCAGTGACGCATACTCGAACAATGTCGTTCTTGGTGTACTTGGATGGGTCAGCTTCCGAATAGTCGTCGCAGAGGTCCGTCAGATTTATGGGTGCGGATATGCTATCAGTGAGCTGCACCATCACCTGTCTTTCGTTGACTCTGGTTACTTTTGCTGGTACAATCATGCCCTTGCTTAGTTTATCAAACGTAAGGGCCTCCGAATCCTGACCAGAGCGAGCAGACAAGTCTAGACGGTTCGTTTCGACATCCACACTCTTGACGTGAACCCTAATGGCAGATCCAACGGGAAAGTTTGCTTCTAGATCCTTCAGCAATGATACATCATCCGATACGTCTAGAGCGCAAATGCGACCACGCACGTTAGGAGACAGATTGACCCAAAGACAATCGGCTCCAACATTGTTAACGAATGCTAACCAGGAAGACCCGACCTTAATTTTATCCAAAGAAACAGGGTCCTGGGCAGCTTCAGTTTGATCGCTGGGCTTGGCTGACAGTTCAAAGACCAAAGTCTTACCAGATCTATGACTGATGGGCAGGAAACGATGATTACGCGCATCATGTATTCCTAATACACGAACATCGATTATTTGCTTCGGCGAGAATGACTTCAAAGGTTGTTTTTTGGACTTTATCTCCGACCAAGAATCAAAGGCTTGTGACACATCAATTCGACCTTGTATGTTATCGGCGAGTTGTACGTTTATTTGGGTATCCTTAACGGAAGATACTCTTGCCTTCGTAAGTCGCCCAAGTGTAATATCGTCAATGCTCTTGATGTTTTCGTCAACAGGGTTCACAGCTGCCTGATTGGCACCAGGTGCCAAAGGTTCCTGTACCTTCTTGTCAGAAGTAGCATCAGACATGGTTAAAAGGAATCTCCGTTGTCCATGGTCGATAGTGAGAATTTTAACTTCTACCGTTTGATATCTTTTAAATCCAAAGTCTGGCAAACGAAGATTCTTCTCGGGTATTTTGTTTTTGGGCAAAAGACCGGTGAGACTACCTCCGAACTGCACGAAGACTGCTGTTAGGGTTATATTTTTGACGAACCCGTGCACAGTTCTTCTATCTTTGACATCGTCGAACGTTCGCAGTAAAGTCTTGTTCTGAGCAGCCTTGACAAGCGCCGGCTTGTTCGTTAGGACAATCAAGCGTTTCTGTTCAAGTTTGTCTAGCACGGCAAGATCTGTCAATACTTGGCCAACTCGAATATTTTTGAAAGAAGAACGGCTTTTGTTTTCAGATCCATCGGTAAGATGACCGACAGGCAGTGTTGCCTTCAACCCAAGTCCTTGGATTTCGACAGAAATATCATCGTTCGACTTTTCTGTCACTAGAGCAGAGACAATCTCGCCGATTTTGAGATTCTTCAAAGCATTTTGCTGAGCTAGTCCAAAGACAGATGGATCTTTGCAGGAGACGACCAGTTTCTTAGCCTCGGGATCAACCTTCAGGACATGAACGTTAACAACTTGCCCGACCTTGAAATGCTGGCTGGGATCCTGAATGTAAGCCTCGCTCATTTCAGAGACAGGCAAAAACCCTCTAATGCTGCCATAAAATTGAACCACTGCGCCAGTATTTATGATATTCACAATAGTACCTGGACTTTGCATTCCAACAGCTATTTCATCATACGAGATAAAAGCTGGCGATTCGGAATTAACAAGAGTCTTCTTGAGCGTCAATCGAATTTGTCGTTTTCCAGGATCTGTGGATAGGACACGTGCCGTAACGGCCATGCCTTCCTTGAATTTCTTTTCGGGATGAAGCAGCTGTATATCCGCCAAATGAGTTTCTGGAACGAGACCAGAGATATTTTCGGCCAGGTTAACAAGTAGCCCACCAATGCCCTTTGCGTTTACAATGAGCTTTTCAACCTTTCCCTTTACAACCTCTCCAACCTTCAAATCTTCAATCCGCAAATAAGGCTGTTCCAGAACACTTTTCTCCAAAGAAATGAGGTATACACCGTCTAGGGAGTTATAGCCAAGAACTCGGCCACGGTGGACTGAGCCTACCTTGTATGGGCCTGTTGTTTCCTCCAAAGTCTCTATCTTGCCATCTTTGACTCTGGAGATGTGGACGAAACCAGGGATGCCCTTAACTCCCACATCCACAAAAAGGCCGACTCCAGACTCGACTTTCTTGATGGTAATTTCTTCGATGATTGTAGACAAGGCTAGAGTTTCGAGTGGACTTACTTTGTTTCCGGGTCTTCCTGCTTGCTGTGGTAACAGTGATGTAACATGGTCAAGAAGAGAGACACCCAGCTTTTGAGGGTCGGAATTCGGAAAAGTGCAAATGACTCTGCCTCTGACTTTGGCACCAATTTTGTATTTCTTTTCCAGCTCCTGGTTCATTACACCAGTTCCCGAATGCATTAAATCTGCAGTAACATCAATCATACCCATGACCTTTCCGGTAATGCCCTTGGAACTGACGTCAACAATCAAGATCTCAACCGCAGTGCCCGGGAGAAAGGCATCCACCGTTGGAGCATCTGTCAGGTAATTTGATTTCTTCAAATTGCCAATCTTTTGAGTATCTGCACACAACTTGACCGTCTTTCTGTTGGAGCTGAGGCCAGTGACCATGCACAAAAACACGGCGCCTTCCTGAACATCAGCCAATACTACTTCGTGGCCAATGTCTTTTGCACCCATGAAACCACGAATGCCGGAATCCTCAAGCCCAATGTTCATAATTAAACCATGGTCTTCGACACTTGTAACAGACGCCATTAAAGTGGTATTGGCAATGAGGTTCTGTGGAGTAACGGCATTGTTGGCATGTTGAGGCCGGAGGGATAATTCGATTCGTCTTTTACCTTTTCCTAATGTAGCTGTGTTTGTCTCGTCGCTGGTAGAGACAACATATGCCCTTAGGTATTGACCCATGAAAAACATTTTGTTCAAGTCAATGTCCTCGACCTCGACATCATCATCATTTTCCTCAGCCGCCGCGATCGCCTCAATCCGCTCTGTAGTTTTGTCCGAAATTGAAGTGATGGGTACGTATCCCGTCAGGTTATTTGGTAACGATAGAGCAATATCTGTAGCATTGATCTGTGACACCTGGCCAAGGACTAAAGAGCCTGGTACTAGTCTCTGCAGATTGTAAGTCGTAAGTTAATCGTCGCTTTACATGGTTGTAGCACGTACCTTATAGCTCAGCCCTTCAATTTTGACAGTCTCCTCTTCAACTTCGGCATCCTGAGCTGTCTTTTTGCCTTTGCCTTTACCCTTTCCCTTCTTCTTCACTTTTGAAGTATCCTCACCCTCTTGGTCTTCTCCATCAGGCTTGGAAGATTTTGCCCCATGTTGTTCGAATAGAACATCTCTCGTAGCATCAATTTGAATTTGTTTATGCTCCAATGGGGTCAATACACTTGCGCCACCTCTTGGAAATGCTACTTCTTCATCCTTGACTCGAGATATTTTGGTCGCTGGAGGTAGTTTCGTGGTTGATGTACTCTTCCCCTCCTTCTCCTCTGCTCTTGGTCGTTTTGAAGGTCGATCATCAGATTCTGAAGTTTTCTTCGATCGCATAAACGAGTCGTTGGTAGGACCAGTCTTTCTTTTCTTGTCCAGTGGCGCCATCGTTGTTGATTGAAAAGAATGGATCGTGAATATTAAGCAAAGAAAATATCAAAGTCGCACAAGAACGCACGAGGGTGTTCAAGAGCTTCACAACTTTTTTTTTTCCTATCAACATCGGCATCACGGAAAAAGTCAAGAAGAATTACAGAATTACAGAATTACAGGGGTCATGTTGATACCAAGCATAATTACTTTAAGCTAGGATGAATGAGGAACAAGGCTGCGCAAGGCTGAAGATGCAGGCACAGTGTGTGTGTGTGACTTTAAATAATGCATACAGTAAGTACTAGTAGCGTTGAAATGTCTGTTTCATGATTCCAGTTTATATTTATGTTTTAATATACACATCTATATATATATATATATATCTCTCTCTTAATTTCCCTTCATTCAGTCCTTTTAGGTCGGACTTCAGTCACATGGTAAGTGGTTCTAGAAGCTGAACACACCGGTACCCAATGTAATAAAGTTCAGAACTAACCGTAGAAGTCATTCCAGCATTCAAGATCTCCCTCCTATTTATAGTTAGCATCCTCTGCAACTTTCCAGATACTGTACCCCATATCTCTCTCTACTCGTATACTTCTTCTGCTGCTCTTCATCCCAATCTCCACGCCCTCGAAATCTATCCATCCATCACCAATAAAGGGTTTACCAGTACAGTACGAGTACAACGTCTTTCTCTAATTCTCTTGACGAGTGGTCGGAAATCATTCATTACGGCCTCCCATCATAACGATCGAACTAAACAACCCTTGCACGGGGCTAATGACCTTGTTACTCGCGGGGCAACGGTACATGTTGATTTAATGACATGAGGCTTCTGCATCAAGCAATCTAGAAGACTCGCCCCTTGGAGGAAGTTGAGAATCGATCATTCAAATAGGTAGGAGAAATTGGTCTGGGAATGCTACCTTCACGCAAAAAGTCAAAACCAAGTCCTGCAAAGGAGCAGTCAACGACTTCCTCAAAGGATAACGCAGAACAGGGGCCGACTACGCCCAACAACGTTGAGCATGTTGCAGCTTCTAACGATCAGGTAAAATACCCGAGCATTTTCGATTACTGTTGAATCGAGTTTATGTCGGTGTAGTGAGGCTAACCTACAGTCTAGCTTAAACCCAGGGCCAGTTGGTATGGATCCTGGCCGCGTAAGTCGGTAGCATCAACACAGATAGCAAGAGAGACAATTCTAGCTGATAAACCCTCGAACGGGAACTTGAACGCAGAACTTAGTCGCTACGATCAAGGAAAATCTTCATCAGTCGCATCCAGACCTTCATCAGTCGTATCCAGGCCTTCATCAGTCGCATCCAGAGCGCCATCAGCCGCATCCAGGCCTCCATCAATGTGTCCAGGGAAAAGCAAACCTGCATCCGAAATAACGCTGGGCATTCCAACAGAGGAAGCTCCGAACTGTAAAACAGATAGCAAGAATGATGAGAACATACCACAGAATGTGGCGAATCCAGAAACACCTTCAAGGACGCAATCTTTGAGGGAATCAGATACGTCCAAAGAAACAAATTCGATAAGCTCGCCCGTTTCTGAAATTGCTGAGCGACCTGCTGCCTCTCAAGGCTGGTTGGATTGGTTAGGTATGCCATCGCAAATTTCAAAAGAACCCACTCCTACGATAGAAGAGCCTCAAAATCAAGATACTACAGAGATCCCCTCGAACGAGACAATCATACCGGAGCAAGCAATTCCAGACGAAACGACCCAGATCCCGCAACAAACCATGACAGTATCGAGGTCATGGTTCAATTTATGGTCACCTTATCAACCTCAGGTTTCTGCTGAAGACCCGAAGGAACAAATGTTGACGCAAAAAATGGAGGGTAATCCTGACATAATTCTGAAAGATCCATCGGAGGATGCACCTAAATCTATATCAACACCGAGTAGATCTACAACGCAATCTGGTGGATCTGGTTGGGCGTCGGCTTTTTGGTACTCTGACAGCACTACAAAGGCTTCCGATCCCCCCGAAAACATAGATAGGGGGGAAACTGGCGAGCTAGCAGTCTCGGGCGAGCCGTCTCAAAATCATCCGTTGCCTGCCCAGGCTGTTCCCGCTGTCGATTCTAAGGCATCCCAAGCTGATAAAAAGTCAAGAGCCAACAAAAAAGGTCGGCCGAAGCCTGTGGAGACTCAGGAAATTTCACGAAAGACTGCGAGTGTGCAATTAGATAATGCCTCCAAGAACCTCACCAGCCCATCTCAAAGTCCCTCGCCACCCAATCTGTTACTTCCATCTGTGAAAAGTACTTATCATTTAATGGAAAATCCATCTATTCTACGGCAATTAACAAGATTGATTATACGTGGTCGACAGAAACCCGTGAAGCATGTGTCTTTGGCAAAGGAGGTACCAAAGATTAAACACGCAGTCGCTATAGGGGTACATGGACTATTTCCTGCACCTCTTCTGCGCAAACTCATCGGACAGCCTAGTGGAACTTCGATAAGATTTGCTAATCACGCAGCAGCTGCTATTAGACGGTGGACAGACGCACATGGGTCTCCAGATTGTGAAATTGAGAAAGTAGCACTTGATGGTGAGGGTAAAATCTTTGAGAGGGTAGATAAGCTATGGAAATTGCTCACTAATTGGACCGATCGATTGCGGCAAGCCGACTTTATAATGGTGGCTGCTCATTCACAAGGCGTGCCCGTCGCCCTGATGCTTGTAGCAAAGTTAGTAGAAGAGGGCATAGTATCGTCAGCGAGGATCGGCGTATGTGCAATGGGTAAGTCACCAGAAATGCTCCTTACATATGTATTTCTGACATTTCATCAGCTGGTGTCTCGTTGGGACCTTTTGCCAGTCACCAAACTGGATACCAAGCAGCATTATTCAACGAAATGATAACAGAACTTTTCGAGTTTGCAAATTACGAGAGTGAAGTGGCTAAGCATTATGAAAAGGCTCTCCGACGAGTTTTAAAGTATGGAGTAAGGATAACTTTTTGTGCAAGTATTGATGACCAGCTCGTGTCGATTGAGGTATTGTTGAGTCTTTCCATTTCGTTATTATTACTACTAACAACATTGCAGTCTGCCGTCTTCTCGCCTGCGGAACATCCCTATATTTACAGAGCAGTATTTGTGGATGGGCGTATACATGCTCCAGACTTCATTGCTCACTTAGTCGGCTTCGCATTGAAATTACGCAACCTCGGTGTGTCAGATCATGGACTTATTCGTGAACTATCGGCGCCTCTCGCTGGAAGTCTTTATACTGGCGGCGGTCATTCTCGTCTATACGATGATGAAAAGATATATGAGTAAGGCAGCTTTTTCTGATTTTAATCTACTTATTTTACTAACCTATACTTCCAGCATGGCAATGGATCATGCTCTTACTACCACTTCAGTTCCTGATGTTCCACTGCATATATCACAATATTCTCCACCGACAAACGGAAACCCCTACGTTTTGCCCTGGATCATGCGTGGAGTTCTTGAGGAAGAATTCGTAAAAACAGAGCTACATACCGAAGCAGTAGAACTATTGGAGCAATTTGACGATTGGAAACCGAGTACCAAGGTCCTACAAGACGTAAAGTATAGATTGGAGGCTGTTAGGTCTAAACTATGAAGAGGAGATGGCGTTTTATATCGATTTGGCAGGGAGTTCTAGAGATTTCGGATTATAAGGTTGCAATTTGGGATGAGGCGAGCGCAGCGTTGCATATACATTACACAGGAATCTGGAGAGCAGGATACATAGGATACACAGGACTGGATGGCATGGGAGCGTAGGCGTGCGGTGGTTTTCTGGGCCTTGGGGTGTTTATACTCGGAAATACGATACTGAGATCAAATCTGTAAATGATAATACAAGATTGAGGCCTTTGCTCAATTCTTAAACTATTATTTGTGTACTCTATGTTTATGGCAGTCTATCCGGAATTTTTTAGCCGGAATGTCTTTCAGTGAAGTGAAGTGAAAGTCAAATACGATAAATCATTCAAATAGGGTGAATCACTCATTTATTTGAAGTTATTTGGATCTGGATTGGATCAATCAAGGAAGGAAGTTAAATCTCTCACAACCGTGACATCTGTCACATCTCAAGAATCCATGCTTGGAGATATTCCCAAAGAATTCCGTCTACTCGTATGTAAGTCGATATACTTAAATTGCCTCAACCACCCCCTTCATTTTGTAGGCTGACATTGCGGACGAAATTACACAATGGCCAAAAGCTTCCCCCAAAGTCCATATCGTACCTAAACATGTTTGTCAGCTCTATCCTCGTACTGCCCTCTTAACTGAGATATTGATCGCCATGCCCGTCTTGAAAATTAGATTGAATGGCTCCTGTTCGAGGCGTGACTGCAATGCCATCGTAGACGAACGTAATGGGACAAGTGCTCCGGCTGCTCTACAACGTACGACGTACAACGAACAACGTACAACGCACAATGTACAGCGTAGAAGGTGAAATTATTCCAAGGAATATATATCATCACATACCAATAATTAGCAGCCACGCAGATCCCGTCCTCGTTGCAACTCTGTCCTACTTTATGATACCATAATGCTGGGAGGTATAGCATATCGCCCGGTTCCAAGGTCACGCGCATGGGTTGGGCCAAGGGCGAGTACTTCGTTGGGTTCACGGTCGGATTATCGGGATCCCAGGTTGCGATGGGTACTGAGGTGGGAGGCGTCTCGGGCTGTATGGTGAGTGTGCGGGGATCGGACGGAGAGCGGATGTAGGAGGTCGAGGGCAGAGGCACCTCGTTGATGCAGGGGTGGAAGAGGGGGGGGAGGAGGGTGAAATGCTTTTGGCCTAGGATTTGCACGTAGATGTTTTGATAGGGGTCTTTGTGTAAGGAGGTGGTGGAATACGAATTCCCTATCCACTGGAATTTGGGTGTGAGATGTTGGTCGGGATTGGAATTGGAATTGGAATTGGAAGGGGACGAGGAGGGGCTGGGTTCTTACGAGATTTATGGCGTCGGGATCTTGTTGGAGTGCTATCCTGGCGAAGGATATGTCCTTCTCGACCGAGGAGAATAGAGATGAGTATTCGTTGCGGAGGTTGTCGTTTTGTGTCTGCGCATACCTAACTTCTTCCCCTCCTTCTTTCCTCCCGTGCAGCTCTTGCTCCGACACAAAATCAACGAAGGCTGAAAAAGACTGGGATTCCTCCCATGGCTTCACAAACACTACATCACCCTCGTCGTTTGAGGTGGGAGAATCCGCATTTCCATGGGGTGTCACGGCCACATTCACTTGATGTGAGGAGAGTGTGGATTTCAGATGAGATAGTGACCATGTCGATGTTGCTTTCCACTGTGATCGTTAGCCAGTATTCATCATATACAAAAACGGAAGGGGGAATTGGGTAGAAATTCCAGTTGCAAGTTTTCCTTACGTCGGATGCGAATCCTCGTACGAGGAATGGTCGATTCAAGGAAACGAAACGCATAAACTCGAGGGCCGAAGGGGCTTCATCCAAGACGGTGATGGTGGATGAATTGAGTTCATTGTATGTGGTTAATAACTCAGCTATTGGGTCTGATGGAGGAGGATCCATTCTTTGGTGACCAGCTATCATTTATTGGCGTGGAAGAGCAATATTCATCATGGGTTGGCTAAGTGGAAGATTTTGATGTGGAGAAAATTTGTCCTCAGTAATAATGACCGACGCAGCATTATCATGCATGTTACCATGAACCACCGGAATCACGAAACGTAACTAAATACATGCAAATGATGTTCTTTAACAAATTTTATAATTTGAGGGACAGTCTTCTTAATATGGATAAGCATATTTACATGTTGGTATTATTTCGATGAAACAAGATGGTGAGTAAGGGACTGTGTATGAGTACTCATGATTGATTTCCATCACTATTAAATACTGCAACAGCTGTTTGTAACGTTACACGGCATGCATTACTTTGTAATCTTACTCGCACAGTTTTTGTTTCGCTTGCGAAAAACCCCCCTTTTTGGTTGATGCACCTTACAATTGAGAGTTGGAATGTGAAAAACAACATGTTGGTTGTAGTAGCAGTAATTCAAAATCGAGTTGATCTAACCACTCGAAAAATTCACACTTGTTGACTCTACATTTACGATTCCTCGATTTTCTCTCATTGTAAGCATGAATCCCGATGTATTACATAATATAAGCTAACCGTCTAATGCGTTCTATGACTGACCCTTGGGGTATACCTAATACTCCGAACAAATAATGCGATCTATGCTCCTCATAACAGACCCCTATGCACTCGAAGCTGGAAACAAACCTTCATGCACCTCTGATGGCACCTCTCTACTCATCTTCGTCGTCGTAATCCTCTTCAACATCTGCCCATCCACAATTCCACCGCCTTCCCTCAGTCTCCCCGCCCATTCTCAAATCTCTAGCATCCCGTCCCTCTCTCCAACACCTAACGTTCCAATCATCATCCGCACAGATGAGTTCACCATTACTTGTCCAACTTAGTGAGCTCACTTCTCTCCCGTGTCCCCTTATCAGGGCTGTCCCATGCGTGTAAATAGGGACCAAATCGCCTACCGGTGCATCTTTCTTACTCCCCAAAAGCGCCGAATTGAGCCTACCAGATCGCGACAAGGGAGTGGAGCTTAGTGTTCGGGATTGTTGGGCCATGGCTTCAGGTGGTGTGGAGGTATTCGCCTTTGTACCGAGATAGCGTTCGTCGGTAGGAAACAAAATGGGAGTTCCGTCATTACTCCCAACTGCTAGGAGCTCAGAATTACCATTGAAAGGTTTGCGAATTGCGGATTTGATGTAGAAATTTGCAACATGGAAGGAAGGGTGTCGGAATCCATATAGCGGCCCTAAACCTTCTTGAACGGCTCGTTGGGCACTTCTCTTTCCATTGCCGCTTTCGAATTCAGGTGCATGGCCGAGAATCAGATGCGAGGTAGAATATGCATAGACTACATTGTCTTTACAAACGCTGTAAAATCTGCTTCCGTCGCGACTCATACTGAGTGAAGTAATACCAAAAGGACGATTGCCAACATGGCTAGGAATCTGTTTCGTGTATGCAACTGGTTGGCTGCTTTTCCGCTTATTGGAACAGTTACGGATATCCCAGAGTTTAACAATAGAATTCGATTCGGATCCCGTGAGTAGTAAGTGTTCTTGACCAGGTGGTAAGAAATGAATGCTGGTGACTGATATATCACCCATACGTAATTTCTTAGGGGCAGAGAGAGAGCGCGAACTTGCGGTAAGTTTAGGCTCATGCGAATGTGAATCGTGGTGGGCATTCAGGATTCCGTTAACATTGCCGCACCGTGGGAGGCTTTCACCTGGTAGCTTCTGCATCTCCATAATCGGACCGTCGTCACCCTTGCATCTTAGATCCCAAATTTGAACACTACCATCTCTACCCGAAGTGGCGAGTACGTTCTTGTTGTTCGCTCCGGGCTGAAATTTTACTTGTTTTAATGTTGCACTATGGTTTGCTAGGATAGATATTGGTTTTTGTGTTGTCATGTCTGAAACTTTGGCAGAAAGGTCTCCAGATGCCGTTGCTATCAGAGCGTCATCATCGGAAAGTGAAAGATCGATGATGGCATTTTTATGAATTTGCCAACCAAGGTATACACCGCCGAATGAAGGTTGTCCATTCTTCTCAGATTCAACTAATCGAATACGACCTTCGTCGTCACCGATGGCCACCAGCGAATTCGCTGTTTGTAGTTAGTACGTGGTTATTACGAGAATACGTTAACCTACTATTCAGGCCGGCATTGCAAAAAGGTATGCTGTCTCTGCCGCCCAAAAGACTAAAAGTGTGGTTTATATCTTCCGGTCTACTGTAGAACGACGCAGTCTCGTCTCGCCAATCTGAGTGCACATTAGTAAACACATATATGCTAGGGGACGAAAAATGCATTACCGTTGACAGGTAATGCTAGATTGGCTCTTCTCGATCTGGAAGTGCCCAGACTTAATTGTAACAGCCTCGCACTCAATCCGCGATTCTCGAAGGGAACGATACGCTCGGTGGGTTCCTTTGGAAGTAGAGGCTCAATAATATCTTCTTCCACTTCTTCCTCCGCTTCTTCTTCCTCTGCTTCTTCAATAATCGATTTTGATTTCGGATACGAAGAGGCTATCTTCAGGTAGCTACGATGCGATTGACCATGACGAGTTTTCATCGGATCTTTGAATGAGTAATTATTGTCCGAATTTAGATCGCCTTGGTCCGTCTTTCTCCTTTTGAACTCTCTAGGTGTCGAAATCAATTCTTCATTTTCCTGTCCTGGAAGCTCTACATCATCGAAAGGTTTTAATGGACTGGATTGTGTTCCTCGACGATTATTGGCCAATTCCTTGAGGGCTCGACCAGAAGGCGAAGACATTGAAGCTGTGGCAGCTTTGTTGTCGAAAAACTTCTTGAATCTCCTCGGGGTAATCGAGGTTTGCCGTCGCTCCTTCTTTGGTGTTTGTATTCTCGCCCTGGCAGGGGAGGGAAGCTTTGGGAGCTGGGGAGAACTCATTGGCACATCAGGAGAGGATGGCAGATCCATAGGATCAAATGAAGGCGATAGAGACATGATGTTTATTTCAAGTCAATTAATAATTACAGGTATATCGTGAGGGTATACGCAGAGGCAAATGCATGTCGAGTTGTAGGAAGTCTTGAAGATTGTACGTGGTAGAAATGGGGAAAATACGTACTGTAGCCACCATCCTCAATTAATAAAACGCCAAAACGCGTACTCCAATCAATGTCCATGGACGTGTGCCACTTTAAAGTTTAATCCCTGCTCGCGTTTTGCTCTTATCTCATGGTCACGTGTATAGATAAGAAACAACCCTTAGAATTTTTTTCCGATTTCTTCGTTGCTGTGAAGGGGAACATATTCCTCAAGTCACCATCTTCGCCTCAATCAGACATCATGGGTATCCAAAAGAAGCATGGTAAAGGCCGTCTCGATAAATGGTATAAGCTTGCCAAAGAGAAGGGATACAGAGCTAGAGCTGCTTTCAAATTGATTCAATTAAATAAGAAATATGGTTTCTTGGAGAAGAGTAAAGTGTTGTTGGATCTTTGCGCTGCTCCTGGAGTAAGTATATTCTTTACTTTCTTTCGCGATTTTGCTAACTCTCTCGTAGTCATGGTGTCAAGTCGCAGCAGAGACTATGCCAGTGAGCAGTCTCATCGTCGGTGTTGATCTTTCTCCCATTAAAGCGATTCCTCGAGTTATTACCTTCCAGAGCGATATTACGACCGAGAAATGTCGCGCTACTATTCGTTCACATTTTAAGTCATGGAAAGCAGACACAGTGTTGCATGACGGAGCTCCTAATGTTGGTACTGCTTGGGTTCAGGATTCTTTCAACCAAGCCGAATTGGCCCTTCAATCCTTGAAGCTTGCAACAGAATTTCTTGCGCCAGGTGGTACCTTTGTCACCAAAGTCTTTAGATCCAAGGATTACAACAGTCTGCTTTGGGTCTTCAATCAATTATTCACCAAGGTCGAAGCAACAAAGCCTCCCTCGTCCAGAAATGTTTCCGCGGAAATTTTCGTCGTCTGTCAAGGATTCAAAGCGCCAAAGCATCTTGATCCCAAATTCGTCGACCCTCGACATGTTTTCGCAGAATTGTCGGATCCCACACCCAACAATGAAGCCAAGGTTTTCAATCCCGAAATCAAGAAGAGAAAGAGAGATGGTTACGAGGATGGCAACATGACACAATACAAGGAGATACCAGCTAGCGAGTTCATACAAACAACCGATCCTATTGCCATTCTCGGAAGCATGAATCGACTGAGTTTTGTTCAACCAGCAAATGGAGATGTTGCTCTGGCTGCACTGGATAAGCTCCCGGAAACAACAGATGAAATCCGTAATGATTGTGCTGATTTGAGAGTCCTTGGAAGAAAGGAGTTTAGAAACCTGTTGAAATGGCGTTTGAAAGTGCGAGAAAAGTTCGGGTTTGCGACTAAGAAGGGTGCAAAGGCGGAGCCGGAAGAGGTAGCCGAGGTGGAGGATATGGATGAAGAGCTAAAGATCCAAGAAGAGCTACAGGCTATGAGCGAGAAGGAGAGCTCTCGTAGAAAGCGTGAAAAGAGAAGAGAAAACGAGAAGAAACAGAGAGAGATCATTCGGATGCAATTGCATATGACAGCGCCAACAGATATCGGTCTAGAACAAGCAGGACCAAATGGTGAAGGATCTATGTTTGGACTGAAAGCAATAGACAAGGCCGGTGCTGCAAACAAGATTGCGAAGGGTAAAATGGCAATTCTCAAAGAATCTGATCCAAGAAAGGAGGATGGTGGATTTGCTTCAGATGAGAGTGAGAGTGATGACGAGCAAGATCGACTTGACAGGGAACTCGATTCGATGTATGAGATGTATCAGGAGCAAAAGTCAAGCGCTGACGCAAAATTCCGCGCTAAGAAGGCAAGGAAAGAGCATGAAGATGGTGACTGGGAAGGATTCTCTGCGGAAGAAGCACAAAGTGACGATGATAACCTGGAGGAGGATAGTAGTGATGAATCCGATGACGATGGGCCCTCCGAGCAATCTTTGTTGACTGACTTGGAACGGAATGAGAAGAAGGCTGGTGGGCTCTCAAAAAGAGCAACTCAATTTTTTGATCAGGATATTTTCAAGGATATTGGAGGCATACCCGAAGAGGAAGAAGAGGAAGAGGAGGAAGAGGAAGAAGAAGAGGTCCAGGCCGACCTTGACGAGCTAATGAAGGACAGAGTGGTTGAAGAGAAAGAAGATGATGAGATCATGGAAGATGCACCTGAAGAGAGTGACAGCAGTGATGACGACAACGGGTTTGAAATCGTAAAACGTAGAGAGGGTGAAGCTCAATGGGAAGATGAAGAGCCCAAAAAAGATGGACGGTTAGGTATGTATCATTTTCTCCCAGTATCCTGACACTTTTACTAACACA
>NGKF01000003.1:1530509-1565000 GCA_002162555.1 Monilinia aucupariae
AGACATCGACATCATCACTGCGGAAGCCATGACCCTCGCGCAGCAAATCGCTTCGGGCCAAAAATCCATGTACGATCTCGCCGACGAAAGCTACAACAAATACGCCTTCAAAGACCGTGATGGCCTCCCTGAATGGTTCCTCGACGACGAAGGTAAACACGATCGACCACACCGACCCATATCCGCCGCCGGTGCCGCAGCCATCAAGGAAAAGCTCCGTGCTCTGAACGCTCGACCCATCAAGAAGGTTCGCGAAGCCAAGGACCGCAAGAAGTTCAAGGCAGCGCAACGACTTGAGAAGTTGAGGAAGAAGTCTGCATTGTTGGCTGATGAAGAGGGTATGACGGAGAAGGAGAAGGCGAATAGCATTGGGAAGCTGATGAGTAAGGCGGCAAAGAAGAAGCCCAAGCAGAACGTGAAGGTTGTGGTTGCTACAGGTGGAAACAGGGGAATTGCAGGCAGACCAAGAGGTGTCAAGGGTAAATACAAGATTGTGGATGCTAGATTGAAGAAAGATGTTCGAGGTTTGAAGAGGGCGGCCAAGAAGAGGAAGTGATTTAGTTGATGGGTGGAGATGGGCTTCAGGAAATGGCAATGTGCTTGTACACTGCATCTGAAAAGGGGGCATCTATTCCAGTGATCAGGGTATCATTATAGACATAGGGACCTGCAGATTAATTTAATTATACTCAAGTCTGGTCTTCACTCCCTTCACGACATCCCCAGCTTGAGCATCAGGAGGTTCATGATATCACAAGCAAGCAGTGAGTGGGATTGCAACTGTGTAACACCACCCCGGCTTACCCCATGTATAATAGGGAAGGAGGGTGATACATGCCAGTACACAGGGAAACACGTTCATGAGGGGAAAACGTTTATTTGATTGAAGAGAAGGTTGTGGAAGGATAAGTGTCCATGCATTTGATCTACACTGCATGCGACCGACTACCGACTCTCTTATTGGATTCATCGCATACGCAGAGAGACAGACGATCAATCCAAGAAGAATATGGAAACATCACCAGATGAGGACCAGGTAGTCGGTCCATATTGCTTGGCTGCTCTTTCAGTACAACGTGTTCAAGGTTCTTTCCTCTTCCTTCTCTGATAACACACACATCATACATACGTGCAGTCGCTCACGTGCTCTTTCTCTTTCTCGTTCTCTCTCTCTTCCTCTTCCTCTTCCTCTTCCCCCTTGGTCATCTCACTCATTTTCTCATTTGATCCTCCCTTCACCTCCTTCACTTCATTCACTCAGTACAACCTTCCTCCTTCGGCTGCTCACTGCTCACTGCTCACTGCTCCCGTTCTCTTCCATCAAAGTCCTTCCTCTGTCTTACAATCAAAACCACAACCGGCTACCCACTTCAACTACACCATAATAGCACAGTAGTCTCAGATGTAAATCCAGGTATCTGATCAAAACCATCCGCAAATAATTCAATCACACACTCATTTCTACCCAATTTCATACTCCCTGTACGGTTCAGTAAACAGATGAAGATTCACTTTCATTGCAATCACATTTCACTTCGCCATAATACCATAACAAAACCTGTGTACATTAGGAGGAGATACTTGCCTGTCTTCATTGTGCCACCAATCCATTGACAGCAACCATAACATCACGTCGCAAAAGAACTCTGTCCCTCAATTATCTCAAATGCGATTTTTGAAGATGTGGTTAATTCTTCCGATGGTCTTGTCCTTCGCAGGGTATGCGACTGCAGACTGTGAATGCGGCTATTCGTCTTCCATCGGCGACTCTGTGCAACCATACATTTTCACTGAGCTCATAGAGTCGGACTTCTTGCACATTTCCAACATCACTCTCGATACTGACTGGAGACGACAGCAGTTTAATGTGTCGGCTGCTGCTGGACGCGGTCCTTATGGCATGAACTACAATATCGAACAAGTCGTATCAAATCCTATACTTGATAAGTATTCATGGTCTGGAAATGGCGAATTCGGTGCTGATCCTGGCGTACAACTCACTGTCGGCGGAGGAGATCCCGCCAACGGTTTTGTTCAGACTGCAGAGATGGATTCGGCCCGTGAAGATTTACTCTGGGGAACATATCGAGCTGCTATGAAGTTGACCTTAACTCCTGGTACCTGCGCAGCCTTCTTCTGGGTAAGTCCTTGGAAATTCTGGGGCGACTATATCTATCAGCCACCTAACCATGAT
This sequence comes from Monilinia aucupariae, assembly GCA_002162555.1. Classification (NCBI taxonomy): domain Eukaryota; kingdom Fungi; phylum Ascomycota; class Leotiomycetes; order Helotiales; family Sclerotiniaceae; genus Monilinia; species Monilinia aucupariae. Next base: position 1,532,704 of record NGKF01000003.1, read on the forward strand.
TTAGTACTTTAACGATAGTCAAGAAATCGATATGGAGTTTCTTTCTTCTCAATTCAACGTCGACAGTAACACATTTCCCGTCAATCTCGTTCTACAATCTGTGCAATCAGTTCAGGCTGGCTATAACGCCGCTGGCACTGGTAACTATGTTGTGGCGAATCTTCCTTTCAACCCAACTACTGGCTACCATGAATATCGTATCGACTTTATTCCTGGAAACGTCATATTCTATGCGGATGGGCAGATCCTCGCAAAGATGAACAGTACAGCTGTCCCAACGTCGCCTGGTCATATGATTATCACACAATGGAGTAATGGAAACCCTCTGTGGTCTTCGGGTCCGCCATCAAAGGATGCTGTTATCTCTGTCAGCTATGTGAAAGCTTACTTCAATTCCTCAGATCCAATGCGTGAGGTGGCTCTGCAAAAAAGATGCAAAGCCCCGAGCGCTGCAAATGCCATATGTGCCATTCCAGACCAGACGTTGGCCCCCAATCCTGAAGCAACCAACGGTAACATCTCAGCCAGTACATATTTCTTTAGCGATCAAAAGAATGAGACATTTAATCAAACGGTGTACGACAAGAATGAAGCTATCAAGGGAGCAATCATAGGATTTCAAGGTTCAATTTTATTTTCCCTTCTTCTTTCTATGATTACGATGATCCTGCTATAGATTTGGATCTGAGTTTGATATGACGCGTTTTATGTTTTCATGGATCTTTCAATTCTTGTGCTTACAGCTTTACCGAGTATTTGATTTAAGGGGCAATAATAGGAGAATAGGAGTCAGGGATATTCTTGGCATTGCTTTTCCTTGAAGCGAACGAGATACCCAGGTCTTATGGGGGAGAGGCGCTATTGCTTTATCAATTGTATCATATGAATGAATCACAGCGAGATGGTAGGTATACTTTACATATGTTTATATGTATCCAATTCGGAGGAGAATTGTAGATCAAGGTTGGGCAGGCAAACCTGACGACTGTTTAATGCATTTTTATATTCGAGTGGATGATACACCCACCATACTTGACGTGCTGATCACTTCGAACTGTGCTTGAAAATTTTTGAAAATGTGAATCAGAATCATATTTCCTATCAAAAGAGTCATTACGCAAATGAAATACTTACGAACGAAAAAGAAAGCACGAGTACTACAAATAAATGAATAACATGATATGAAATACCTTCTAAGGACTTCTTAAGTTTTAATTACTCTACTGTAACCCGCATATTAAATAGGTACTACCTACTGTCTACCTCGTTCAGAGGTTTTTGATCACCTGGAGCACGGAGCGAGTATACAGATTCATCGAGTCGAATAATCATATATCCCATTCCATCCCATCACATCATATCACTCAAGGAATCACATTACAGCCAAGAGAAACACACACACACACACACACACACACACACACATACACACAAAAGATGAATACAGACAGACACACACCGTTATAAGATACCCTTTTACAATTCTCTCTCTCCCCCCCTCCTAAGGAAGAATCTATAATTACAGTCAGTCAGTCTGATTGACACTTTTCCCCCAATTCTTGGACTGGCCCCTTTCCCCCCAATTACTCATGATCATGATTAGATCAACCGATGTTTTTCCCCATCCCAACCCAACCCTCGTGAGTACCATGTACCGTGCCAGACTGGCGTAACGTCCATAAAGATGGAACAAAAAACCCGATGATTGTTCGAAACCCCAGACAGATCATCGGGTGTGGAAATAACGAATGAGAATTAGTATCGAATGGAACGCCTCCCGGACTTGATGCTATGTGCGCATGTATATATTTCTCGCTTCAACAAAACAATGAATGGAATAGGTGGTTTTCGCATCCGACGCTTAGAGAGCGAGGATGGCGATGATCGCGGCGGCGATGAGTCCTCCAAGGCCGCTGGTGGTCTTGACTGCACTTCCGGTGAATTCAACGGATGAGGACGTTTTGGCCGGAGGTGGAATATTGGTGGCTCCGGCAACACCGGATACCACAGTGTTGGAAGGAGCGGATGTGGTGTACCCAGCAGCTTGTGAAGCAGCAGCAGTGGTACCAGGGACGAGAGCCACGCTCGCACTTTCGGTTCCAGCGGCTGGGACGGTGGAGAAAGCAACTTGGGGCACGATGACAGCGGTTGAGATAACGGTTGTAGTTGATAAGGATGGGATGGCGGATCCGGAGAGGGCACCGGTGGATTCAGTGCATGGGACTACGATGGTGGCGAGGAGAGTCACGGTTGTTACTGGTGCTGAAGAGATACCTTCAGCAGATGAAGTGGCAACGGAACTGGGAGCGGCTGGTGCATAGACAGGAGGTGCGGCGGTAACGATAGCTGGGTTGTTAGGAACATGGGCAGCGCAGATACCTTGGAAGTATTTCTGGGCGACTTCAATGTCAGATGCAGATGCTCCATATGCGGACAAGCATCCAAAGACGCTGGAAACGAATTTCTGATCTGGGCAATAGCAGTCCGAATCGGTGTTACTCTTGCAGCCGACCAAGAACATCCAGGTGTTCAAGCATTGAGGCAAGACATTGGGGCATGGAGCAGTTTCAGTTGGGGTGCTTGCACTGGCGGTTGTAGTGACACCTTCAACGGAGCTAGCTGGAGCAGTAACGGTAACGAAGATTGAGGAAACAACTGTTGATGAAGCGAAGACCGTTGAGGTGGTTGAAGTAGTCTCAAAGCTAGTGACACCTCCAGTTGTGTGTGTCAAAGTGACTGGGCACACAGTAGTAGACGTTTGGATAACGACTGTGGTATAAGCAGTAGTTTCAACACTGGTAGCACTTGGAGCGGGAACGGAAATAACGCCTTCAGCTGATGAAGAAGGGGCGCTATTTGGGGCAGTGACAACGACGGTGGAGGAAGCGAGGATGGTTGAAGTAGTTGAGGTGGTTTCAATGCTGGTGACACCACCGGTGGTATGAGTCAAGGTAACTGGGCAAATCGTGGTTGATTCTTGCACAACAACAGTGGTATAGGCGGTTGTAGCGGGACTGGTTGCGGGGATAGTTGCGTGGGATGAAACTGGGGCAGTTCCGACGGATGTACCAATGATGGATGACGCCTCTGAAGATGGAGCAGATCCCGAGGAAACTGGGCAAGCAGTTTGGCCAGAGAGAAGAACGCCAGAAGAAACGCATGGAACAGAGGGAACAGTGGTGTCAGATGAGACTGGGGCAGTTCCAACCGAAGTACCAATGATGGATGAAGCGGAGGAAGATGGAGCAGATTCCGAAGAAGATGGGGAAGATCCTGTGGAGGCTGCTGGGGAAGATGGAGCTGCTGGGTAGGATTCAGTTGATGAGCCTGGAACCTCAGTGGCGGTGACCGGGCAGATGGTAGTAGAAACTGGAACACTACAAAATTTGTCAGAAAATTCCAAAAAGTGAAAAGAATATTGAACTTACATGACGGTAGTCACAACGGTTGATCTAACTGGGCAATCGGTGACAGTTTCAGCGCATGAAATGATGGTAGAGACAGAAGTTGCGTAGATGGTAGATGTGATCAATTGAACGGCAGTCGAAGATCCATTGACATATGTACCAATAATAGAAGTAGCTGAACTTCCTGGAGCTGATCCGGCTGGAGACGAGTAAACGGATGTACCAATGATGCTAGTGGCAGAACTTGGTTGAGCTGAAGTCTTGATGTCAGTCTCGGCACTTGAGCTTGGCTTCACGGAAGTTCCAATGATTGAAGAAGATGTGGTTGGCCCAGTTCCGACAAAGGTGTATGGAGTACCGGTGGCGGAAGGAAAACTCTCAACTGGGGTGATCTTGCTGGATGAAGAAACCAAAGTAGCCGTGGATGAAGATTCAACGGAAGTGTACTCAGAGGGGACGCTGGAAGTAGTCTTGATAACGGCACTGGTGGATGGATGTTGAGTGGCAGATGCCGGGTTGCAGTCGAATCCAATGGAGCTGATACCAATGCTGCACGAATCCTTTCCATTAGCAGCGGGATGCGTCTGGCCTGTGGAAGGGTAAACAACGGTCACGTTCTTAGCACCACCACATTGCGAGTTGGTGATATAGGAACCACCACTTGAGCAAGAAGACCTCTGTTTGCAAGTAGATCCATCGCTCATACCATAGTGGAATTCCAAATCGCAGTCAAACTCGGTTGTAACGTGGAGGGTAGAGATGGAGAAAGCGGAGATATCTTTTGAGCCAGAGCTTGATGATCCCGATCTGGAGGAGCCACCACATGAAAATTGTGGAGACGAGCTGCGGTCTGAGGAAGCTGTGCCAGAGATACATTTTCCTGAAGTTCTTCTTGGGAACTTTGGGTTATCACGCCTGCCGAAAGAGTCTGAGCATGTGAATCCAGAGAAAGAGAAATCGTTGTAGCTGCTGAAAGCTCCCGATGTCAGGTCGCCGAAATCCCATCCACTCTCTTGAGATGAAGAACACTCATTGTTGGTATTTGAGGGGCAAGAAAACCCAGGTACATCTGCCCATCCGAATCCGAATCCGCGGGTGGCAGTAACAAGATGGAAACTGGTGGCCAAGGCCGCGAGGGTGGAGAAAGTTTGAGACTTCATTATTATATAATATGTTGACCAACGAGTGTTTGTATGAAACAAAAAATGAAACAGAAGTGAAAGATCGTTTGATGCTGAATGAAAAAGATGGAGGGTAAAGAAGTGAATGACTTTAACTCTCCCCGAAAGATACAATTATAAGAGAAAGACCAAATGAAGAGATTGTAACAGATGGAGTAGAAAGCTCACAAGAGGATTCTCAGGATCTGTTATATCCAGGAAATGGTTGGGTCATGACCTCTCCCGCACAGCCTCGATCTCTTTCTTTGAAGCCCGCCGGTGGTCTGCCATGTTGAACCAGTTGGAAACCAGATGAGATCCTTGTTCCACAACGTCTAGGATCCTTTAGACGATGAGAATCTTTGAAGAAGCCCATACTAAGCAAGGTCGTATGCTTCCAGACCCATGCATGCGCGCGCCTTTTGGCCCTTTCCTTTTGGTATGCAGTGGTGAGGAGAGAAGGCGGTTGGTTGGCTAAGATGTGCCAAGAAGGGCTCGTTGGAAAAGGGGCATGCTTGCTAAATCGAGGGGTGCAGATGGGGAAGGAAACATATGAAACGTGCAAATATGAACTACTGCAGGTACATGTCCTTGTCAGGGGTCAATATTGAAGATGGGGTTTGTTGTTGGTTTGTTGTTGGTTTTTAGTTCCTAGTATCGTATTGTATTAGTTGTGATTCGTGTAGTGGTGGATGGATGTCCAGGATCCGTAACGGCAAGGTCAAGTAAGGTCAATGCTTTAGGTTTTCGCTTAGTTGACATTCAATGAGATGAAAACCCCGTGACCTCTAGCCCGTGATCCGCGATCCGTGATCCGTAAGGAAGGTTAAGGTTAAAAGTTCGGACAAGATATCTCGCTACTCCCTCACTCCCTCACTCCCTCACTCTCTCACTCTCTCATATTCTCCACTCGTAGATCAAGCTTAACCTTATCCCCTGATTCTCCATCTCATCCGAGTTTAAACTTTCAATTCTCTCGAATCATCAATATTGTGTGCATACCTCGAGCGCATGTATCTGTTGTATGCGTAGCCATGATGCATTTTTCTTCAATCATACACAGCCGGGCGGTAAAGGAGGGAATGATATGGTTATGATTGGAGATTGTACATTATTGAAGTTGTGCAAATTGTCTCTGCAGTAATATTTCCGCGTATGCATGCAAGGATAAGGGTATCTAGGAGGACTTGTAGTTCCTCGCTTGTGTGATTGGAGGATTAGACAGAATTAGATACAAGATCACATTCAATGTGGCCTAGATCAATCAATAAATTCACAAATAGATGCTTACAGCGGTTGCTAATCTTAGACGATGTGATGATAGGATTAAAAAAGAAAATTATGATCGGATTGAATCAGTTCAAAATCCAAATCCAAATCCAAATCCAAATCAAGATTGGAACCGCCATTCAGGACATTTCGGACGTTTTTAAGGGTTTGACGAAGGCTAGCCTTGCCATTCAATCGAAGAACGGAAAGTCAATTAAACGGGGTTCATGGGGTTCAAAGGGTTCATGGTCAACCTTTGAGGATATCTCGCACAGCCCCAGTGATCACCATCAACCTACTGTAGTCTAGACATCTCATACGAATAGTCACTGGCAAGTCCTAGATAAAACATTTTGAAACGACTAACTAGACACTTCCAGTATCGGCTAATATGAAAATCATCGGGTTGTTTGGCTAATCGATCAGGATTCGAGAAAGGATTTCCCATCAACTCAACCAAATGCCTAATGCAAATGCCATTCCTACTCAATAAAATTGGCTTATATTATGCGGAGCGGCTCATATGATATATCATGCTGAATGACATAAATATTTGTAATGTTTATATCTTTTCTACCTATGATCATAAGGAATGAAACCACATCATCTCTATTCGTAGGATACGCATTTGAGACAATGTAACGTTGATATTATTTCTTCTCGCGTTTAACGTATTGTATTCCTTCCTGATAGCTATGAACACCTACAATGTCCGACATATAAGGTTACGATACATAAGAGTGAGAGCAGGGCGAAGGCAGGGCGAGACCACATCACCATGTATCCATACAACTCGGTGTCACGGACTCCAAGTTTCTTTCTTTCTTCCTTTCCAAAGAAAGATCAGAAATTAGTGCCCCTCAATTTGATAGAAGATATCACGGACAGATATTAGTGGATCATACATTGTGTGGGAATCATGACTAAGATCACCGGGGCCACACAGCTAGGTATCTTCTTGAGCTTGTTCTAACTTCTAACTTCTTTAAAAAAAAATTGATACCCCAAATTGAGATATATCTCCGGATAAATTTCCCTCCACAATCCTCATAAATTGAAAATCTATAATTGGCGGTCGATCATTTGGCGGCTTTTATTTACGAAATGAGTGATTCTCGTGGTGGCACCGTGGCACCGACGAGAAGCCCAGGATTGCCCTTTATAGTCTTCGAAGTTCAAGCTGAGAAAGGAAACGCAATTACGGAGCCTGAACACCGAAATGGTATATGCACCCCCCTTATAATCCATATCTCGTATCGCTTTACGTTATCTGAACAAGAACGATCCGAATCAAGAGAGCACTGTACTCAGAACATGCCCTCGTCAATTTGTGACATCCTAACTACCCCTTATCACAATCTCCACGAGTTCAATGGTACTTGGAAGTAGTCAGACAAATACCACCATATGAAACGTTGGTGCGAGGAAATGGCTTGGCTATAAAAACCCACTTTTCCAATGAAACAAATTCGCAACGAAAAACTGTCTAATTCGATGATATCAAGATGATTGCTTTTATGCATCCATCACCTTTGGGAAACTCGTATCGCGGTATATGATGTAGGTTTGTGGGCGACACATCCATTACCGATATGCTGGAAACAATGTCACGCTTCACAAAGGCCTAATTCTAACGTTAATTCTTGAGCACTTTATTGGTTCCTGTCTTGTTTACCGAGAAATTAACCTTCACCAAAACTCCCGGCTCTCCACGGCCTATATAGAGACCTCAAGTATCTTTATCATGTTTAGATACCGTATCTAAAAAGACAAGAGTCGGACCGGATTTGCGAGCGGGCCTCTCCATAGCCTCGAAAGGCAAATGCAAGTAAAGTTTAGATGCCCAGACTCGCCACGAGTCGCCAGAGATACTGTACGCTTGTTGTTATCCCTAACCGAAGCAAAAGCATCAAATGGGTCAGTGGAGACAACTTTATCCTGTACAAGACCGTGCACTGTGGCGACTTGAACCAAGGACAACGGAAATTTGGATGAGTTTCTTTCGACTTCTTTTTGATGGAAATAATGGGTTGGTCCTTGCCATGAGCTTGGCAATAGTCTGGGCAACACTTTACTCCAACGTTATGTCATCTTTGCATCTTTGCGGTGGCTTTGGCAATATAATACTCAAGCTTATGCTCAGAAGTTATGCTAGGCATTGTATTAAACTACATAGCAGCGTGACACTGCGGCAAGGAACTTCATGCTGCTAAAGCCAGTATAGAAAGGACAGAGGAGGATCTAACTCGAAATCTTTCTCGCCTAATCATCTGCCATACTCATTTTCTACTACCCCCTGCAGCAATGGGATGTTTTTAGGTTTACAATTTACGGTTTCGATTATTGATACCGACGACATTGTGAGCATTCAATAATCTTCTATGGAATCCACATGCCCGAAGGAATTCAATATTGCAACAGAGATCCTTTGGGTATTGTCGAATGACGATGCTTTGAGAGTATTCAAAGCTTTAAGCGAATTCGATACAAAATCCAGTCCCAAATGGATAGAATATTTCAAACGAGTACGATAATTCACTCGACTTCCTGGTGTGACACGAACTCTTCATGAAACTACGATACACCAGAGACCAGACTATTGAAGACTTTAATCATACGAACGGAAGTAATGTCGGGCGGTGGGTCATTGTCGAATGTTGGAAAGAAGAGTAGATTACACTTGGTCGGTCGAGTATCCGCACCATTGGTGTCTACTGCTATTTCCTCCCTACCATCCATCTGATAATCATTTCCTAGGTACTGCTGGGGTATCTAGGATATCTAGGATATCTTGTTTGTAAGTGAAAGCTAGTAAGGTGGAACTCCTCTTCAAAATTTGGCAAATTTCCTGGCTATTTCGTGCGGGAAACTGTAAGAGTTCCCCATCTCTGTAGAGTGCAATATTCCAGAAAACCAAACAGTCATCCATGTTCAAATCTCTCATGGCACTCTTCATTGTCTGAATTCAAGTTCAATATTATTTCGAGAATCGATTCAAGAGATCATTCGTTATCTGGATCTAGGTGAGGTTATTCAATGGCCTATGAGGCCTCCATACCTCGTGGCTCTTTTCACCGTTTGAGTAGAGATGAGATGGTGAAATAGTCTCAAGGCTTGAATGCTCCATGTCGTATCCCTTCTCCATATTCGGGCGAGACAATCAAATATTCTCTGATCACGAATACATTGTGATACTCTTCATTATCTGAATTCAGATGAATCGGTTGAAGAGTCTTCAGAGTTCGAATACATCGTCACCTTGCATTCTTCATTATCTGAGTTCAGATCAAAACAATCGAATCATAATGTAAACTTAGAGTCTATTTGATAGCGCAATAAGTATTAGTGTTTATGATATTAACAAGAATCACCCCGATACGTGAATAACAATCAATTATTCTTGTATTATTACTACAGTTCCGTATCTATTTATGCTCACATTTACAGCTTAGCTTCCATCGAAGATATCAAATCTAGTGATTTTAGTCTATATCACTAAGCAGCCATACAGAAGTCTGTAGGAAACTATTTGATTGGTGGAATGAGACGTCAATATTGTCAACTTTGACAAAGTTCAGATATGGGTTCGATGATGATGATGATGTATGTGTCTGGGCATGCTACTCAAGAGGCCATCAAGCTAAAGGGTGCAAAATAGAATGATATCTATGACAGATGAAAGTTTAGAAGATTAAGCCAAACGTAGTAGTAGATGACCAGTTTTTACATGATCATATACTTTTCATAAGTTCCAAATATGTTCTTTAACTTTTTATCATCTAGTTAAGTATTTCAACTGGATTGCCTATCCATGCTGTCATGCAAACCAGTCATTGCGTTTCAAAATGTTTACGTAAAAGAGCATATATACTAATAGAGTAAAGCATTGCAGGATTGAAAGATTATGTTTTAAAGATATTAATAATAATCAACTACATTAGAAATGGGAACATGAAATCGTTTGACATAAAGCTATAGCAATATATATTAGTCATAAAACGATTGCCAATAACCACGAGAAAGTAAGAAAAAGAAACTATGACTACCGAGAAAGCAAGAGGCGAGGAGAGCGGATGAGGTGGATATAGAGGCGGAAAAAATAGGGGTCGGAAAAAGGCGAAAGAAAAAAAGTCACGAGGAAAACTTGATTGCAAGAGTAACAAACCTTAAACAAACAATTGATAATATAGCAGTATAGAATGAAAAACGGAAGTTGAAATTATCTAATTAGATATGCTTGAGTTAATCAATACTATGTCACATAGCACCTGAATCATATTTATGAAAAGTGAGTTACATACCAGTAAGTCGTGACTTATTTAGATGGATTGAAAATTCAACATGATGTTAATCATTCGAATAGATCGAAGCTGAGGTATTTAAAATGGAATCTCTAAAAAAAGAGTTTGGTTGAAAGGCCTTCGAGTAGGCTACTACAGATTGTACAACCCCTTAAATATCCGACGAGTGCGGTGGCCACCCCTTGGTTATTTACAAGGAAGAGACTACCATGATACGTAATCTAGTATCATTTAGAATGTGGGACTAGTCTTAAGTATTAAGCATCAGAAAGGATAGCCCCCGTGGATCGTGATCGTTCATTGATTAATACCCAATCCGATCCTACATTCTCGAGAACTTCAAGCAAAAAAGCAGTGTGAAGTCTAGCATGATATCATATCCAAGCCCATGCAACATCTGGCTACAGATCTTCAATGGCCCGTCATACTGCTGATCTGTGCAGCCTTAACAAACCCCCAAGACCACAAGCTCACGATGAAATTGTCCCGAAGCCATGGGCCTCACTCGTGTTCTTCTACACAACATCAAACATTCTTGCAGCGCCTATGCTACACGAGAAAAGCCACATGAAGAAAATTCTTCAGCAGAGGATCACACGTACCCCCACGTCCATCACGTTTGCTCGAGTTGTCAGCTTCAGCCTTGTTGTGGAGGTGAAACTTGTCCGTCACGTTCCACACACACTTGAAGCTTGTTTCGTCGTCTTCATTTTGTGGTTATTGGAAGAATATCAAACCTTTTCATCATTGATACTACGAGCTTTGACTCCATTTTGGTGGTTGTTTGATCCAACTCCAACACTCTCTCAGTTGAGTGAGCTCAGGGGAATCTTTAGCACGCGAAGCTATAGAGACTCATCATCTTCCCTCAGGCTACGGTCGGTTGTGTAGTTCCCATACGACTACAGGGCCGAACAGAACAATCACAACAATCCCCCACAGGCAGATGTTAAACAGCCGTTCTGGCGTTCATCTATCTACTCTGTGCAGTTAGTAACTCTTTACATATCTCAGAAGGTCTAGTGGTGTGTCGTCAAAAATTAGGCGATAGGATAGGTATTAGACTCTGGAGAGAATATGTTTCTGGCTTCCATTTTGTTACGATATCAACTAGAGCATCATTGTCACCATCCTCACCATTAACACCAGCACAATCAAGACTCCCTTCTCGCCATCACCTACCCACTCCTCCTCTCGAGAACAAGACCGAGGTTCCCCATGGAATTCGACTGCGAGTCCATGCTATAAAAAGCCCGAGAATTGATGATCCATACGATATACATGAAACACAGATATTTATATGAGTGCCGAGAAAGGCTCTTGAATAAATTCTTAGGAATTCATATAAGGATTGAGATGTCTGTTCTCTGGAGCATGAAACAGAATTTCTGGACGGACCTTTGAAAGATTACTCGAACTATATACACCAAATATCATCTGGATCATGGGTATCTATGGTATCTTGTGGCTTGCTTCTATGACATATCATTGGGATCTGGTGGATGTAGGTCTTTGACAAAAAGAGGAAAGACATAAGAAGTCGAGAATGATTGGGACATCGGTCTTGAGTACAAAAGAAGGACAACTCGTCCGGATATGTTCCTAAAGTTAGATGAAGCAGTAGAGGGAATACATCATTAAACAACCATATCAACTGAAAGAATAACTTCTTGTAATGCAAGACACACCCGCCATCAGATTGCATGATTGGGATACCGGGGATACCAACACACGTAGAAGCCTGCGTCGTTATTCTCGCATCCAGGTTATATATCTCGCTAGATAGGTACTCGAGTTCAGGGGCTAAACGATCAGATATATAGGTACACCGGTAGGTAGGTACACGAACCAAAAAGAAAAATTCGGTTTCAGAGCCCTAACTTTTCATTCGAGATGGGTTGGAACCAGGCATAATTAGAACATCGAGTATTAAGCCACATCGTTCCATGATTCACACGACCTGTCGTTCAGAACGAAAGGCTCAGCTTGATCGTTGGCCTTATGAGCTTGGAGGAGATGTGTGGATATGTAGCCTTCCAGAGGCAAGGTCTCGGTATGAACTAGGTCCTGCCAATTTTGGCTCGCTCTGGTGATTTGGTACGATATGAGAGTTTCGGTGTCGATATTGAACGAATAAGTACTTACTTTCATCTCATATCTATGTTCCAGCCTCGGCTGAGATGCTTTAATCATGACCTTGATATATCGGATAAGTGTTCGATTGTTGATTTTTGCAATGGAAAGTTTGAAGTCTAATATCATTCTGTTTGAAATCTATCAAGGGCTTTTGCTTTTATTATGTGATGGGTTTTAAGAAGTCTAAATGAATGGTTTTGAGAATCTGATTTTTGATTGAAGCAAACCTTTTCATTATAATTCAAGTTTTAATTTATCATTCACTATATCTATAGTCTAACAGCTTTATTCTAACACCAAAACTTAAACATTAATGACTTGTCATCTCATAATTGATCGGCTACTAGTCTTCTGCTCTTACTTTAACTCGGGTATCGATGAGTTTCTATTACTTGGAGCCAACCCACTGGTTGTACTGGTGTACATAGAACTCAACCCATTGATTTCATTATCGATATAACACTCCTCAGTCTGGGTTGTGAGATTTATACGCGCCGAAGAGTTGATTTAAGCAAGAATATCTCATACCCTCCTAGTATAGGAACTTTCTTGACGAATCACACAGTAGACATACATTTGTTCCAGTCTATCATGTAAGGAATTTGGCCTTTTTCTAGGTTATTAGATCTCACTTGATTCTGCAGCGCGAAGGGAACAATATGCGCCAAAGACAAACGTCGAGCTGGAATATTCCAATCATATGATATAGAAGCGTTATTTATTTGGTATGAGTAAACTTAACGTTTGGATATGACACTCGTCTCCCAAGTAATATCCTTTGAAATCACTCGCTAATTTATTTATTTATTTATTATGTTTAACGTCTATGTAAGCTAGCTAGGCTTTTGACCTCCCGAGGGGTACTAGAGACAAGTAATACATTAGTAGATCGAAGACCCAAAAGCTCATCATTTAAGTACGTATTGTACAACGTCGCTAGGTTAAAGCATTGAGGTTGCCTTCTTCTAACAGTCTTTTACAACTCTAGCTTTGTTGAGCAACCTCCTTCCGCCGTTTAAAGAAGCGTTCTGCATTGAAAAAGATTAGCCTTTGCTTGTTATATCTAAAGAGAGTAGGTGTCGGGCCGTATGGCAATAGCACTGGTAGGGAGTGCTAAAATCACTCGCTAAAAGAGCATGGAAAGCACTACTAGCCTTTTCTTTGCTGGGCTGCGGGCGTTAAAGCTAGTCACGAGCTTCTACTCATAATACGCTAGTCGTACTAGCCCACATGCACTATTATAAACAGGCGATAGCTAGTATCTTTCCAGCACTATCTCCTTTTACTGTTATGAACCTGATATATTGTTTGTCCTGGAACAGCGAATATCAACCATAACCTGTAGGTAATTCGAAGAATTCTCGGGAGACTCAACGAACGAACAAAGAAAGAAGTGGCTTTTCTATGTAAGGATACGATTGAAAAAAAAGCAAGAAAGCAGATCAAGAATCTCGCATCATTATAAAAGTTGGTCATTTGGCGTCTACTTTGATCTCATTGTGTGTAAGCGAGCCTCTTCAGCACGTGAGATATTTTGGCCCTGATAAGTGATACATCAGTACTCGAGTACTCTAGGCGTACTAATCAATTCCTGCTGTGGCTTACTTTTGTAGGCCGTCTCGCTTGCCTATTGAGAACTTCGAGAATAGCCGGCGGAAGGCTCGGCCTAGACATACGTCTAGAAACATTGCCAGCCATCATCTGATGAAAATACTGGGGCCATTTACATCCCAACTGTTGGATGTTCCGTTGGACGGAATAAGGCTTCTGGCGAAAGGCATCTACCTGCCTCTCGTCTCGCCTTCTCAATGCATTCACCGAAAGCCACTATCGGGAATGAACAGACTTGCAATCAATGAATATGACGCCGGATCGAATAATGTGCGTATCCGTTTCGTATTGTTTGCTTCACAGCATGTGGTGTGAACTCTCAATCATGCGAATTTTATCAATAAAGCAAAGATTATTGGCCGGCTTACACCTCGCAGTTTGGGCATGAAGCAGGCTGCTTGATGCGGTTAATTTTTGGAGCGCGCATAGATACCTTCGGAAGTTGAGATCACTTACTGTTGAATTTTGGCATTAATTGCTTAGGCCAGGAAATTGGTTGGGGCTGAGCAATGCATGGAAGCTAATTGCCTAATTGCACATTTTAAGCATACCGGTTTTCTAAGCTAGGGGTCCGATGACTTTTCTGCCGAGGCGAATCAAAACTTATAATTAGCCACTGACTCACTGAGCCTTGCCCCAAAAGTATCCTGGGCATACAGTGTATTCACGATTCATATATGATTGGAAACAAGGTTTAACATGCAAGAGAGGTAACAGGGCCGGAAAGGGATCTACAAATCGTGGAAAGTCACCAAAATAGGAAGGTGTCGCCACCCACATTACTGTCGCCACCTACCTTGCTATCGCTACCTATCTTGTCGTTCGACTTCAAGTTTGTTACCATTGCTTCGAAATAGCTTACGACAAATAGAGATTATTATTTCCCACTCAAATCATAACAATTTATACATATTTTCATGATTTCCTGATTTTGAAGCTTGAAAACTCATAGAAAAAAACAGTTCTATACATTTCTACAAACTAATTTGAGGTTCAACTTAAACGTATTCCAAGTCCAGCTTTTTATGCACCTCCGAAATAGGAATTTCATATATATAAGGAAATATACACAATTTCACATGCAGATTTTGTAGCCAAGGTCTTACCCACAGCCGACTTACGTTTAATAATTGTATTGGGCATGTAGGTCCGAAGAATGAGTGTCGACTTACAACAATGGTTGCTGGAGTATTGACTCGACCTGGGGTATTTACGCTTGGTAACGCCTAGATGCGGCACGAACAAGGATTAAGACGACGAAAGTTAAACCTCCAACTGTTGCTCCTTACTTTGAGAGCAGCATTCTATTCAATTGGACCGTCTTTTGCAACACTTTTTAAAAAAAAACTTGGTTGATGTAAAGGATGAATCTAAAATTGGTTGCCTTACTGCACGCTGCATCTTTTATTGCTTCAAGACATGAAGTATCGCCTCCTAAGGGCAGGTGAAACCCGAACCCTTCAGCGTCGCATAATGGAATTAATTCACCCGACCCCACTCTCCAGAAGCTGACATATGCAGCCTCAGATGCGGCTGGTAGAAGTCATTGATCGATAGAGAATTGATTCAAGGCTGTCACGGAAGTCGATGCCTCAGATATGCATTCACTTGCTCCTCAATCTTGCTTAGCCGATCGCGTGCCGATCATGTGTTTGTGAGCGGATGAAATTCAGGTTTGAGGCTCATGAGTGCCCAGCCATCAACTTCGTCTGCAGTCAATGTCAGCTGCCGATCAAAGGAGTGCCCGAATGATATTGAAATCTCGGAACGCGCCGACTTGCGGCTTAGGCTGAGACTTTTGAGTTCTGTTTAGCATTGTGCTGGTCTAGAGGAGGGAATAATACGCTACTCAAAGCTTCTTTACAAGATCACCGACAAAGGCAAGTATCATGACAGGCTACTCGTATCCCAGAACAGCCTTCCCGACATTACCGATGGATAGAGCATCGCACGTGTATATAGAACATTAAATTCTGCATGCACTCTGTATGCGATGGGCAAAGCATGATTTTTAAGTTTCAAACAAAGACCCAGCAGCACACGAGAAGGCACTGGTCTGGAAAGTCATAGAAAAATAGCGATGGAGGGTCTGGGCGGTGACGATGCAATGAAGACGGGGAAATCGCGTCAACTAGAGGCCCAGAGCATGAAATCTGCAAAAAATGCGCCAAAACTGCGTTCGGCAGATTTTACGTGGGGTGCAATCGCAGGAACCATTCTCATTGATTTCAGCCCAAAGTTGATCTCTTAAGATCTCGCGAAGCAATCTGCAAATCAACGGATATTCATAAGAAAAGGCAGTCCAGCCATCAGAAGGAGTTCTGAATGAACCGATAAATTCCAAGCGAATATTTGGGGTAGATCTCTTCATCGATGCGCCTGAAGGCACATTGGAAAAGACGAGGCGTCCACATACCTTGCAAGACGGCCTCAAAAAGTGGGATCCTGAATTTGCAAGAAGACATCTAAGATCCCGATAGTGAAGCCGTAAGTAAATCACTACATCTACAATGCGGCAAGACAATAAAGGCGCACAATTGCGTAGACTGTCCAAGACTCTTCCTTTCTCCTACCCACCCGATGAAAATTGCCAGCCTTCCACTTCGGCACCAAATTCAATGTGGTGATGTTGTGTCAAAACTTGAGTCGCTGATATTGCAGCTTAATTGTCATCATATACCTAGTATTGAAGTTCCGCCTCTAAGAATTGAATATGCGCTCCTAGGCAGAATCCTGGGGGGGAAACTATAGGCCCCTACGGGATCGCCTTACTACCAAATGTTCGGTATTCCAAATTTCCAAAATATAATTGGAAAAAGAGGTAAGGTAGGAAATCTCATAGCCATTTGAGCACTCAGCGATTACCTTCGATTATCTAGGCAGGACCAAAGAATTCACCAAGGCTCGTTATATCCAACGATGCGCATCCTCGAGGTATAGTAAATCGCACTTCGAGCCCAGCAAAGGCCTAGCTTCTCTGCCCGAAAGGTACAGTAGTGAGGCTTTGCCGCCATAATCCCATGAAAAGCACTGAACACTGGTACAGAGAGATAGAACCAATTCTGCTCCCACGAAACAAGAAGCAAAATAAACATGTCACCAAATTCAGATACAAGCACCATTGGCAAGTAGACTCTTGGATCATCCAGGCAGCGTATGGGTAGAAAGCAGCTTGTCTTCCCCAAACATAGAAGAACCCTAAGGTCACCCCCTCCCCTAATAGGTTATAAGGTTAAGGGTTTGGGAAAAATTAAGCGAAAGGTTCGATGAGCCCTATCGATCATCAACTATGGTGAGATAGAGACGTGGGACTTCTGTACGAATTGATTTCTCTAGTATCGGTTCCTCCAGCTAACTTTAGTCTGTCGAAGTCAGTCAGAAATGGATAACCTTGTGGGGACCTCAGTTTTCCATCATGAAGCAACTAGTCCACTAGACTCGACTTGAAAAAGTACAACAATGAGCCGTCAAACCCATACAAGAATTTTTACAACTGCCGCAATGAACATATGGGCATCAATACGGAGCACACGATAAGGAATAAGTTCGATGGTATCGTGATTCCAAATAAGCTTTTTAACATCGTCACATGATAAGGTTGCCTCATATTCCTTCGCCGCTGTTGCCGACCAGTCACCAATGATATAACATTATTAACCTTCCTGCACGGAGCGATCTCCGCCTAAATGCGATTTTGATCCCTATGGTTATGGCATTTCGCTTGTACATGTACACCATACGCACTCGCACACACAAATCATGAGATTGAAGTACAGTAACAACAACCCCACTAGTTATCTCCGTGGACACTGGACACACACGATCACCATCGTCCGCCGCCTAAACCCACAATCGGTCAGTTTGATTACTGCGTCAATATCTCTTTTTGGCATCTAGACCCCCCCCTAAGTACGACCTCGGGTTGAGCTTCGTGTCCCTTCAAAGCTCTTGACCTTACAGCACGGCGCTTTTGATCGGGATAAACCCATGAGAATTGATGTACGGTGATATTAGGGAGATGTCTATCGCGTCCTGTTTTGATGTTCTTGTATCAGGCAAAATATGTGGTGTTACTTAAGGCTTTCTCTTGATTCAAATTCTAGAAACTTTGAGAGGACTAGTTTCTTGAGTCGATTGCCTCAAAGTAGTACATATGCATGAATACGCCGACATAGCTTTTTCTGTAGTACATAATTTATTGGGTGTGTTTTTATCGCTTCAAGCGCTTTAAGATTTGGGCCTAGTGGGCCTTGAGATACATGAACTTGTGCTATTAAAGTGACCCCAAAACTGGTGCGGTAGTATCAGAATGATGTTGTGTTGGCTAGCACGCCCGTAAGATGGTATTATCTACGGATATTTGTAAGATTTATACAGGAACTAAGCGTGTACATTGCATTTTGATATATCTAGAAGAATGCTCTGTTCATGAAAATTCTTCAATTCAAAATTTCTTCAAACAACCTTGTTCCCTCTAAACTTCATATCTTCAAGAATGTAGATTGAATATCAGGGTGGCTTCTTGCGCTACGAAGCATACGGCACCTGTTACCCTTTCTGTCATTTATCATATTAGAACCGGGTCACAGGCGTGAAATAATCGGCAAGTACCATTGACACAACACGAGGCAAAAAGTCTATTAACACCAGCGCGAAACTTTTGTTTTAATATAGTATTAATTGGGCAGCAACAATAAGGCGAACAGATCATCCCGGTGAAAGAACATGTAGGCCTCATTCATGCCGTATGAACCCGGCATTTGACGCGGCGGGCTGATTAGTTTCCATCTAATTGAGAATTATATGCATTTAGTGCAGCACAGTAAGTCCCAACCATTTTTTCAACAATTAAGAGGTGGGCTTCGGTAGTTTTAGGCTCTTCATCGCGGGCTACTTGGGCTGTCGTGAGCAGTATATCCAATAGACTCGATTTGAAGACTCAAAAAATAGTCAATTCTGAACGTGGTTGAAGTTCCAAGTGGATCGGTCATCGGATATGAAATCATATATGATCAGCCAAAAAGCCTCCTAGCCGAGTTATTGGAATTCGGAGACATGCATACCGAGGTTTCGTAGTCTGCTCAGACGGACCAACGCATCCATATCTTCCGTATATCATTCTGAGGCTCTGTCTCACCATGTTCCGTTCAACTCTCAGCGAAAAGCGGCATCTTCAGGACTTCCTATCCAAGCATCAGGAATCAGGATGTCGCACGGTGGGCCCCGGAAGATGCATATTCATCACCTTGGTGAATGAGCCATAAGCCATGCGCCATCAAATTTCCCACATCCACACCGTCTCAAAACCATTTACAACCATGCTGTTGCCTACTTCATCACCGTTCCCTGCCACTTGTAATGAAAGCCTCAACACAATATCAGCACCTCGAAGCAACGGTACCGCAAAGGCAAACGCGCTAAATGCATCTCAGCAAAAGCTGATGGAGCGACGATACGCCATCAAGGCTTCGCCGAGTTCTGAAAAGTCGATGTATTGGATGGGGCTGGTCGTGATCGAATACACGATCTCCTGTCGTATCCTCAAATAGCCGTGATTGGATAGCGAAAATAGTCACAGTCATTTTATTGGACCATAGTCATCCAAAGAACATTGACAATGTATACTCAGCATCTTCCAGGTACCCCCATGGTGTTGAGTCATCGGTCCCAGGTAGCAGACAATCTTGAAAACTTGATTAGTTCACAGGGTGGGCATGGGCGAAATAGGAGAGCGCGTCGTCATTGGAGCCCAAGAATGCTGTGGGTGACGGTCAAGGTAATCGAGATTGAGAACACTTGCGTCTCGATTAGCTCATGGGTTATGTTGTAGGCTACGTAATCATGATGGCAAAACAGGGGGGATTAGAAAGTCGGAAGCGAAAAGTGAAGATTCTGAGCATCGAAGTCACGGTAATCATGTACATATTCGTAAATCAACGAATGATAAACTTCCGCCTTGAGGGCGAAAATTGAACGTGTTGTATGCATATAAATTATCAGCGCTGAAAGATTTCCATCCCACCGGTACATCTCAGGTCTCGAGGCGAAATCTCAGGATGGCACTCGCCACATGCATCCAAACACGGCAGAATCTGATTGCTGTGTACAGGTAGGAAGAATCTTCCAAATATATTGAATAGAGTACGATTTAACTCATTGACAATCAATAACTTAGAATTTCAAAATCTTGATCTTTCTGAAAAATTTGGAAGATCGCCAAGCTTACCAATCTGCAGTTCCGTCACAGCCTGGGCGTTGTTGCATTTGCCACAAACCTATACGCCACATATTCAGCCACTCGACAATGAGCAGCCAATCGGAAGTTTTAATTGGTTCCCCAAAAACAAAATTCCGCTACCATTTTGATATTTGGCCAAAATACTCTCTCAATATCAAGAGTTTTCAGCGGGCATATAATGATTCATAATCCCACAGAACGGATCACGAGCGGAGGAGAATGAGCAAAAGCAATTGTCATGCAATTCATGCAATTCATGCAATTTCAGTACAGTAATAACAGGATCTTGCCTCCTTCGGGGATCACCGGGACGCTTGTTGTCCGAGAGAGGAACAGGTGATATTTTCCATGCCACCATCACGAGATCTCTGGGGAAAAAATCACCTTCTTTCATCAGGCAAATGTTGGGCTTCTACTCTTGGGTAGTTTAGCAGAAAGCGAACGGGAATAGGTAGAGCAGAATGGTGTGTGAAGCAAGCACCCGTGACTTCTGTTGATCTTATTCGCGAATTGATATTATGTAGGACGGCAGGAAGCATCATATAAATCTTTTCGTACGGCGATTAAAAAACTGGTAAAGATGGTAAGTGAATGGATTGATGCAGAAAAACTCGCATGCATGCCTCATAAAGAGCGAATTACTAACATTTGAATTTCGAAAGATATTTGTCGCGGTGAAGAAATATCAACATTATCATTTTCAAACGTATGATTCATACTATTGCATAATTCGGTGACTGGAAGTATGAGATTGCGTCTTTCTGCAACCAGCCTCAATTACATGCGTCACCAGCTTAGAAGGGCAGTAAAACTCCCAATTGAAAGCCTTCGCCTTGATATACACATATCGCGAATCACTGTTTTGTTTGTATTTAAGAAGCCACGCAGAAATCGCGGCGAGGCTTTGATGTATGTTTTTTTTTTATTCAGCCAAGGAACTCGCCGTTTGCTGCTCGTGTTTGGCGAAGTTTGAAATCCCCCAGGAAAAGCAATATCGCAGGAAATAATGAGATCACCAGATCCTCCAAAGACACATCCCATGAATGCTAACCTTAATTTCGGAATGACATGATTACTAGGCATGTGTGAATCTCAGCATGTCCGAATACACGATACTAAGCCGTGGACTTTCCATATCTACTTTGATGGATTTTCCGCGCAAAAACGAGGCATTCGAACCCCAACCCTACGAAGCGGTGAAATAAATCCCTTACCTCAACGGGGTGATAGTTCGATGACTGTTTTCATAGTGATCAGTGCTGCACTTGCTCACAGAGGCCCTTGATATAGATTCACATCAATCCTTTATCTCTCTCAGGATTGAAGGCAAAAAAAAACAAGTTTAAATTTCCCAAAGCTCATTCCTTGATACAAAATTGATCATCTGGAACAAATAATAAGATTCCGGAGTCTTTGCTCTGGCGAGTAACCTTAAGACTAGACAAGAATCCGGCAAAGACTCATTCCGACTGTGCTAATGATAGCCTAGAATTTCTAGGCGCTACATCTGGACAGCTTCCAGCAATGAATGCTCTATCTCATGTGTTTCTGGATTTGTCACGAGCTTCTTGAAACGTACACCACCATCGAGGCGCCATGAACCACCTGAATCCTTCTCGGTTATAACAATCCAACTGTAGGCAAGTAGGCAAGTAGGCAAGTAGGTAAGTAGGTAAGCAACTGAGTCAATTCTCAGATATCACCGAGAGTAACTTTGCTCTGGATTCGATGAGTAGGCGACTCTGGTTTTGAAATAGTGTTGGTACGTAGGTATGGTAGGAAAGGGGAGATGGACGGGTAGCATATGGCATCAGCTGACGATTAGAAAGCTGAAGACTACAGCATCTTAGAGTATCGCGCGCGTGCAACATTTGAACATTTGAACTGCATGTATTTTGTCTTACTTGAACTCATACTCGTAAATCAATGAATGGATATTGAATGTAAGGGCAAGTCTGATAATTGAGAAAGGAGAGAATGTAAGTCTGCAAGACAGATGCTGAGATTCTTATGTCAACATAATGATCGGGGGGAGGGTTGCATCACGCGTTATATGGTTTGGAGACTTCTGGCGAACTTGAACTGCGGAAGTGATCAAAGATCTAACGATCAAGGCTGGTTGGCTTCCGGAGCAAAGACGGAGTTGAAATCTGGGGGCGCTTCAGAGAAGTACAAGACTCCTTACATTGGCTTGTGGGAAGGGTTTTGCAGGTGCTGTATCTGATTCTAACCTCACGGCTATTTGGACATGGCAGACCGGGCCAGTAGAGTTGCCATGTTATATAGGTGTTGGAAGAAACTTATAATATATACTCGGAAACAGTAAAGCAAGGTCAGAATTGAAGAGTTGTAAGGAGCTAACCACACGTGATTAGTTGTTGGTTCGTAAGTCAAGTAGCTCCTACCGTAAAAGTGATTGTGTCACCTCAATCCCTGCCTCTGGAGTAAAGCAAAGTAACGTCGGTGAGAGAATTCGGAGGGTCGTGGTTTGCCAAATGGTTCGCAATCAGCAGCTAATCTAGTAGAGCCTCAAATTCTCTCTCTCCTCGACATCTCTATATGTATTCGGTATCTTGCTGTTGCTGTTGCTGTTGCTCCAAACCCATCTTATCAACCAACCAATCAAAAGGGATTGAACCATCCTGATAAATAGTCGTCGGCGCAGACTGAAATCACCAAACGGCTACCACTACTACTACCACCACTACTCACTCTATTTATCCCAACCTTATATCTTAGGCGCATGTACGTCCCAAGCCGAAATCCAACTCCAACTCTACCTCTCACTCCGAATCCAGGCCGGTATGTCACAACCAGCGGAATAAACATCCCAGATAATGTCACGACGACAGCAATTCCGAAATGGCACTGACAGAACTGCAGAAATGAGCAAAGCAAAAGCAGATGTAAGCGATCTTTGGATACAGCATCAACGTCGAAATACGAAAACCACTCAATCTTGGGCGTGCATGTACTGTAGCGAGCGCAAGATATGCCTTTCCGAAATCGACTTGTGGAACCATGCAGAAAAGGAGCATCGGGATAAGATTCCATCAGATCAAGATGAACTTAAGCGATTTCGAAAATCTTATGAGAGCAATAGTGCGCTGAAGAGGTTAGTTGATCAGGAGACAATTACTTCTGTGGGGGCGGGATATGTATGCAAGGCTGCGTGCTATTCTGTGTGAGAAGAGTAAGGCTGACTCGAAAGTACAAAGACCGACGAAGGATGACTCTCAATCCCGGAAACCTTCGCACAATGAAGCTGCTCAAGCAAATCCTTCGCCTCCACCGCTACAATCCAAGCGACCTCTCAATAGCCCCCAAACTTCACGATCGCTTTCTGGCCTGCAAGCTTTAAATCTAGGTCCGAATGAGGATAATACCATGGACGAGGAAGAAATTACAACAGACCAGCCGCGCAAGAGAGCGGCGGTCGGAGATGGTATATCAGCAGGTTCAGCATCGCCATTCCGCGAAACCTCGAATTCTCCTCCGCCACGAAGATCCTTAACTCGACCATCGCCTGGAGCATGTCCCCCATCAGATACCGAAACTCGCCGACAGGCCACAAAAGGACAACTGTGGATCCCTGATCAAGACTCTCCATTCACGAAATCATCTTTTGACCCCTCTAATATTGCTTCGGTTCAAGCCTCAAAGTCTCGAGCCCAAGCGATGAAGCCAGCCAATCGAAGGTCTATGAGAACATCTTCGCCTCAAATTACACCCCGGCCAGCACCCAATGCAAGTCAACAGCATCATCATCATGCTCAATCCAATGCCCCATCTGCAATCCTACCCAGTAGGACAGTCTTGGATATCGAAACAAGATCTTCAAGATCTCAAAGTGAAGAGTATAGCATCATACTTCAGCCAGAGACAAGACCTATATCTCAAGAGCAACTCGTAGCAGAGGTCAAAGGTATATATGCCGGCCTTGTGATGGTTGAAGCAAAGTGTATCGAGGTTGATAATAAGCAAGCTTCACTTGCGCAGGGTGATCCTTCAGCACAACCGCCAAGGCTTAATAATGAGCAGTGGCAAGCCTTGATCGCTCTACATCGTACTCTACTTCACGAGCATCACGATTTCTTTTTAGCTTCTCAGCACCCATCTGCCAGCCCTGCCCTTCGTCGGCTGGCATCAAAATATGCTATGCCCGCCAGAATGTGGCGACACGGTATTCATTCCTTCCTGGAACTTCTTAGGCACCGATTACCAGCTTCACTTGATCATATGCTTGCCTTTATATACTTGGCATATTCAATGATGGCTCTGTTGTACGAAACTGTACCAGCTTTCGAAGATACTTGGATTGAATGTCTGGGGGATCTCGGGCGATATAGGATGGCCATTGAGGACGACGATATCAGAGACAGAGAGGTATGGACTGGTGTAGCACGCCATTGGTACTCCAAGGCCTCGGATAAAGCTCCTACAACTGGTAGGCTATATCATCACCTTGCCATTTTAGCACGGCCAAATGCTCTCCAGCAACTACATTATTATGCAAAATCGTTGTGTGTTGTAGTGCCCTTTACGTCTGCACGAGAGTCGATACTTACGCTATTCGATCCTGTTCTCAATGCCGAGAACGGGCAAGGTCAGTATCGATTGCCACCTTTAGATACTGCATTTATTAGGGCTCATGGACATTTATTCACAAACAGAACCATGGAGAGGTTTGAACCTGCAGTACAAGAGTTTCTTGCTCTACTTGA
This sequence comes from Monilinia aucupariae, assembly GCA_002162555.1. Lineage (NCBI taxonomy): Eukaryota > Fungi > Ascomycota > Leotiomycetes > Helotiales > Sclerotiniaceae > Monilinia > Monilinia aucupariae. The sequence continues at coordinate 1,557,550 of NGKF01000003.1, forward strand.
CAGCCAAATTGGCCGAGTAACAAAAAAGTTCATGGAACAAGGTTGTCATATCGCTATCTCTAATAACGTGGGAATGCTTGGGTTTGCTTCAAAAGAGAATCCACTCATGAAAGTTATTGCGTCTTGCTCGGAAGATAAACATACTGACGTTGATATGGATACCGCTCAGGACGAATCCTCTTCCTCCATGAGAGCTTTCAACCACGCACAGAATCTCAGTAGCTCTGCATTGGATATCGTACTAAAAAGAATAGGCGATCCAAATGTTCTCCCTTACATTCATATCTCTCTTGTTTTCATATTCCGGATGTCTCATTTTTCAGGCGCGATGGATCTCTTGGCGCCGGCGTTCCCATGGCAATCTCTGACTATTATGCTCAATACGTTACTTAAGTTCTACAAGTCCCTCAGTCGTATTGAGGATAGTAAATTTCCACTCCCAGAGAAAGATGACGTCCGCCCCTTTCCTGAAGATTTTGCAATGCGCGGTTTATTATGGGCAGAGAAATACTTCCCTGAGAGGTGGTTTCTCAACGAAGGGACTGATGAAGAGGAGAAATATCACGAACTCCCATCTATGCTCGACCAACGCAAAGAACGCATATTATGGTTAGCTTGTCGTATTGCTGACGCAGGCACATGGATCAACTTTGATAGTTCCAAGCCAGAATTTTCCGTTCAGAGTAACGATTCTGACATGGAGTTCTTGAAGTCTCGGTCCTTGACCTTTGCTTCGGCGACTACTAACGATACTCTCACAAAACAAGAAACTTGGTCAAGCGATGAAACTCATCCTGATGTTCAAGAAAACATGTCATCAGTCGCGATGGTGGCGGCAGATACACCCCCTCATGATTGAGCAATCAAGGCAACCTTGTTTTTGGAGAATAATATCAGAATCAAATTACACTACAGTTTTGGGAGGATTCAAGTCAAGAATCATACAGGAACCTTATTAAGTTGATGGTATGTGCCATAGTAATCTTGAAGTAACTTTGAACCTGATGAAATGTGCAGATTTTATCATAGCAAGTCGTTCAACACGCTTCGTGAAACTAGGAAAGCCTTCAATGGCCGGCAATGTGATATTTGCGGACACTTTTCATTTTTCTTACAAACGACGAGGGTGATACAGACGTTTAGACAGCCAAATAAGATGTGGTCTTTCTTTTAGTGGCAGGATGAAAACTGGTTACCGTCCATGGTCCCAAATTCGAAGCATATTGGCATCTTCAAAGTCGGTCTCTTATGAGCATACATTATTAATAGATTATACGTTGGTTTCTTTTTCGTTTCACCTTCTCGGCTCGGGGCTGTCGAGGCTGGTTTTTCTTATTTCAGTTGTAATGCAGTCATGAGTATCACGATTGATGAAGCTCAAGCGTGTTTTGATTGGTTTTGGCACTTTGTTAAAAGTGATTTCGGATTAGTTGACGCAGGCGAATTATGTGGTCTCCGGAGATAGCTTGTTGAAATTGAAGAAAGGCAGACTTTCGGTTTGTCTATAAATTTCCGGAGGATGATTCATGGATGCCTATAGCGATACTACCTTGAGACAATCTGCCCGGAATCACGGGACCCTAGCGCGAATCCAGACCGAAATATCAGCAAGTTCGATACATTCTAGTTTTCTTCGGCTAGATCATCGATCGGTATCGCTTAAATGCTAGCCGAGTAGCACCCCATCTTCACTCAAAACTGTCATTTTAGATTTCGTCGCTGAATTTGCACATGGAGAGTCGTGTCACATCAACCTCAACCAAACATTCTTATTTATAGCAAAGAACAGTAATAATTCAATTATACCACACCCTTTTCAATTTCTTATTTATAGTTTGATACTTTTTGTCGTGTTGCAGGCCGATGATGATTTGGTATTCAAACGATACGCCATCTATTGGTCTCTAATTTTTGCTGTGCATACACACAAATAACTAGCTTGACAGCCTAATAGGCTCGGTCATACTATGGAAGATGGTTCAAGCATATACTTGAGTATGCCCCAGAAACTCCACCTGTTATCATAATCCAATGCTGAAAGATTTGGCCGATCGAAAGTATCTGCAAAGACTACTGGTCAAAGGCGACTCTCGAGGCACTATGCTGCTACATAAGGCGTCTTCTTACATCGTCTGCCACAGCTTTGCGACTTACATGATTCGTTGGGGACAATAAGCAAGTAAAGGCCCTCCGTTAACGCCGACACGAGTAGTGCGTATTCTTATGTTACGCCAAGAAATGAATGCATTAAGTCAAAAACATAGATCATCTACGAGTTGAAAGAATCTCCGAATTTTTCATTTCTTTATTACCAGCGAAAACAGACAGCCACGACCAAAAGAAGCAGTATCACAGTTCGCAATGAAACAGTTGCCTTTCCATAAGGCTTTAATGTCTTCCATCGGTTCTAGAAACATCCTGCTTGCTTTCCTCTTTTTATCCCAAAAATTCGATTCTTACCTAGAAATTTAGCCTTATTGTGTCATTCATTGCCGCACCAATAGAAGTGTCCCGTGAATCGATTACTGATCATGCGAGCTGTATCTACGATCTCTGCCCTTGTGCTTCTCGATGAACTCAAAGTTGAAAAATTGCAGGCAACCAAGGCCATAATCTGACATGCATTCTTTTGATTAATCCATCAAGAAGGCTCTTACACTAATTTCTTCTGGGCATGTATTCCGGGCGTGCTTCATCCATCGTGGACTTGGCTTTATAATCACGCATTCCTTCACCTGTACCTTCGATATACTGAGAGTCGGTGATAGATTTTCTTAACCTCGCTGCTCGGTCTTCCTAGATTGAAGTTCAATCTTTCGATCGCGATAAGACAGGATGGTCCAACAGAGACTGCGCCATCAGGAAGAAAGCCCCAGGTCATTCTAAAGGCTGGATTCTTTCATTGCATGGCTCTTTTCGCGAATTGGTGTGGATAATGCGGGGTAGGGCTGGATGAGGCTACTTCAGTGCAAAGGTCAAGTGATTGCTTCTGCGAGGCTGAACAAGACATAGAATCGGTATGATGCATGGGCCTATTCTCCGAGATGATATCTTATGTCAAGTCTTGACACAAACATCCAATCTTTCCAATCTTGATTCACTTCGATTCATGTCAAACAAAGCAACACCTTGAAGTCTCGTGTTATGCAATGGTGGAAGCATTCGCGAGTGGGCTGAGTACCTCACACTTTGAACTGCGACGCGAGTCGACCGCGAGCGTCAATGCAACTCAAAATTATTGCATGAACCCTCAAGGGGCTTGCTTATCGATACACACAATACAACGAATCTGGGCTACTCGTTGCTATACCACTTGTTAGAGCCGCAGAGGCATCATCCGCTAGATGTTTCCGGGGTTTCAGCTTCGCTTCCGGGTTAACGCATTTGTATTGAACAGCAAAAAAGTCCAAGTCGAAGCGATAGCGCGGCAGGGGAGAACTGCAGGGACTTTGCGTTTCCAATTCTGTTGCGCTACTGCAATGCATCTCTTACATCATCAAAGTTGCTCAAGTTCACAATTGCCTCGTTTTCATGGTTGCGCTTTTACATATTATACCCCTCTGTGCCGACGTCTACAAAAATAGTATACAGCAAAGGATGTCTCATACAACAAAACCATGACGTCGAATCATGTATTACTATATCACTGTCGTTTACGTCATCTACTGTTTATTCTTGAGTATGCCAAATTATTCCTTTGTCCTAGACTACGTCATTCCGGTCATCGCAGGCGCTTTTGCAAAAATTTTGCAAGACGTCGGTCGGGTAATTTTGCTACTGATGGTTAGCGAGGCAATCCAAGGCAAAGCATGCACCGCTTGGCTAAGCTTACTACATGGGTACCACAGAAAAGCTCGGTGAGCACTATGGCATCACGGCAAAATTAGTCGAGTTTATGTGAACTGCAAATCCCACGAGCAAAGCAATAGTGTACTCTGCAACCCCCAAAGTGTGGATTAATGAAGTCGGTTAAAAAGGAGTAACGAGGGGTAGAAGTGAGACAAGGCGGATACTCCACACTCCCCCGCAGGTCTGAATCCGGAAGCTCGGAGATGATGACTACTTTAGAATGCATGATTGTAAATCAAAAATGCATCGATCTAAACATAAAATCATTCTTCCCATCGATTACTATTGGCGACGCGGGTGAGAAGTGGAGAGTTTGCCTTGCAGGTATTTGTACTGCTGCTGGGCTATGATGCTTGAATCTGACACATGACGTCGGACTTCTGAAGTTGTGCTTTCTCCGCAAATTCAGGAGTCTACGAGCAGTGCGAGGAGCTTATATGGAGAAATGGAGTTAAGGTGCTTGTTCAAAGTCTTATGGCCATTACTAACGCTTGTGCAATTGCCTATTTCGATCCTTATACCTTGTACGTCATGAATATGGCCATTGTACTCTAAAGATCTTGGATTTATCTACATCTGTAATGGAAGTCTTAAAGTGGAATTGGGATATTCGGGTTATTGTGTATCTTCATTTAATGAATAAATGACGTGCATAATCAACACATGCTAATCGTGTCATGTGTCGATTACCAAGGCGCTATAGTTTCTCTGATCTTCAGCTCTTAGAATGTGTGGGATAGGTGCGGAAGGATGAAGAGTTTGAGCATTCGTTGTTGATTCGAATTAATGCTGATTGAGAATTGGCGACACTAGATGGGAATTCCAACTCCTATTTGCGGCAACGAATCAAACGCTGGGGTTTGTAGTAGGTTTTTGGTTTGGCCCGCGGCCATGATCTGGCTAATTGTGCGTTGATGTATGCGTAATTTGCACTTTTTTTCTTTGCGCTTGAGTTGGTGCAGTGAATGGAGATATTCCTCAGAACAAATAGAAAGTTTGAGGGACAAACTAATCTTTCCATGGCTGCGGGGTATAGTCTACATGATCATAGTCCTCCGAATCCAGCGGAAACAAATGGCTGGAGTATTTCAAAGTATAGATGGTTAATGTACGAGTACATCATGAGCGGTATGTTTGTTATGTTCTTCCCTCTTCTCTACTTCCTGTGTTTGTGCTTCTCCTTCTCAACTAAGCGGGTGATGGTATAGCAACTCATCGTCACAAGAAAATTCCTGCTTCCCTTGAGTCATCTCCGATATGCTTCATCGGCGAAATAGTAATTCCATCTTTCTATGTTCATTCATATGGTATTTCTTCCCCGGCTGGATCTTCCAAGGCCTCTCATACTTTACATTTGCATACTGGATCGCACCGCGAAATCCCGTTGTGAATTAGCTTGTCGGTGGTTCCACAGGCTTAGGTTTAATCCCTATCACTTTTGATTGGACTGTTGTGAGTGGTTGTTTGTACTCTCCCCTGATACTGTAGGTTGACCCCTCGCTTAAACGACGTGGAAGAGGCGCCCAATAGTGCCATACTACAGATATATATAAATGAATCCTATAATTAGTTGTATTATAGGCCATGGTAGGCCATTCCAAACACACTAATTGGTTTATTCATTTTTGTCATCGTGACTTGTTTGGGCGTACACTACACTGGAACTTGATGTGCAGATTATCTCCCCATGAACGATGGGTGTAGCTACGATAATACTGGTGAGCCATACACCGTCAGTAGAATACGTGATGCGAATCTGGGCTTCAGTGAGGATTTGTATATGAAATATTCGGTCGTCTTTCTATCAACGAATTTTGCTTCGAATTATAGTGAGAAGAGTTATATTCCAATGCTTCCCCCCCCACCGATTTCGATCATTGGAGTTGGTTGATATTCTTATATATTTGTCATGTTCTAGGAAGCAGTGTTGCGAAGGGAAGGAACGTTTTGCCGTGTGTAAAATATGATACTAGGCTTGTTTTATTTTCCACCAAAACGCATGGGATTGTGGTGTATATATGGTTCTGGGGTCACGGATAGTAGGGTTAATTGGTATATCGAGTTAGTACATTGAGGAGATATGCAGATAGCTGCTGTTCTTTGCATGGTAAGAGATGGAAGAAGTCGAAGAGAATGTACGGCTTGAATTATTATAGATGCAAGGGCAATACAGATGAATATCCTCTTATCTACGTCGTTTATAGTGTCCATGGTGATGAAGATGGATGTAGACCATTTGAAGGGAATGGATAGCTTGAGTGATGAGGGCGATTGTTATATTATATCAGGAGTTTGTAGATCATGAGTTCATCATAGCAATATGAGCGGATTTAGAATAGACAGGTGACAGAACCAATTCTTCATGAGAGACTATTGTGCGGGTGTGTTATACATGGATTAGCTTTAGCATATGAAAGCTGCCTTCCCCCTTCCTGCAATGGCTCAAATATTTGACATTCCTTATCACACTTAGCTTTTCGATTTAGATCATCCATCATACATATCTCTTCGATCAGTATGGAATAGGATGATGGGTTTTTGAATGCGCCGATTGGCTTCACATTCACTTTGCTATCATGCCAGTAACCTATTCGCTTGGGTTTGAGCTGCCCTTCATCCCATAAGGTTCAGTGATGTGAAAAATGAATCAGTCATCGATGGAAATGGGAAAAGTACAACGGACTTTTGTGCGAGTATGGTACTTTTGGTAGGAAGGTATGAAATCGAGGGAACCGTTTAAACTCACAACATCTTTCAGAAGTTTAGAAGTAGATTGTATGGGCTTTTATCCCACGAACGGAAATGTGTCTCTTAGGTTGCTATCTACACGTATGTAGTGGCTCTTCTTTGCCTTGAGATTTCAATCGCTTTACTTTCATGATTATGTATTCGTTTCTATCCATTACGATTCTCATTCCCATCCCCATCCACATACACCACATCATCCTGTATATACCTTCCCATCCCGCCTGTTCCACCACGCCTGTTCCACCAAGAACTCTCTTTCCAAGTTACACCCTCCTTGCCAAAATCGAAAGCACATCCCTTCACCCTGACGTACCAACATGGAGGCTGGCTGTTATCTATATTTTTACCTCGTCCAATGATACTTCCTTGATATCCCCAAATGCACGATGAGATGAAACATTCAGCTTTCTAATGGACGTGATTAATTTTCCATATTACACACTTCTTACTTGGCATTGCAGTGTTCTTTTATAATCTAGAGCTATATATCGGAGAGTATGAATGTGATCCTTCATGGTAATTCGTTAGAGGTTGAGTGTAGTTCGTGTGAGAGCTGGATGGACTGAAGTGTGATTTCACAATGCAGCATCATATTGCTAGGCAGAGATGAGAATTAGAAAAATCTGGTGGTATGCAGCCCTTACATCCAACCAGATCGCTGTATTACTTTACATTATTTAATCTTCTAACTTACCATACAAGATCTTTCCATGTCTTCCGGTCCCTTCCTTGTCTAAATGTAACGCCAAAATCCATATCCCAGGTATAAATAATCTCAACGTATGCCCCCCAGTGTCCCACTCCAGCATTCCCATCCCCCTACAATTCCCCCGATCCCCAATCCAACATTCCCA
>NGKF01000003.1:1565019-1614812 GCA_002162555.1 Monilinia aucupariae
TCCCCCGATTCCCCCTTCAACACCTCTATCCCACCCGTCTCCTCCCCCTCCAAAACCCTCATAAATTCCTTCGCCAACCTCTCATGACTCACCTGTAACGTCGCCTTGATAAATCCCATCAATATCCTGCTCGCCCTCACCACCCCCCTTTCCTCCAAAACCAATCTCCCCCCGGAACCCAGCATCACCGAACTCTCTCCCGGCCCTGCCTCCCTCACGATCCAAGTCGTCACGCTGTGTACCCCCATGGGCGCATGCGTAATGCTGATAAATCCATCTTCGCGATCTTGGAAACTGCTCATATACGTAATTTGATGCGGGACAAGACGTTTGAAGCACCCGCCTCGCCACCCTCCATCATCTGCTGCACCACTGGCGGCAGCCATGTCATCGGTGATCTCCCAGACTTCACAGGGTGAGGAGGCGGTGGGTTGGAGGTCTCTGGGCTCGGATTTGAAGAAATTGACGGCGAGGACGTGCGTGGGGGGGAGGAGGGTGTGTGCTGTGATCAGGGGGGTCATGGCTATCATTTTTGGGTGGTTGTGTAGTAGAGAGAGCACCTGAGCGATGGAGATGTGGGGAGGGATTGGCGTGAGCGTTAAGGTTTGGTGGGTTGTCGTGAAGACTAGTAGTTGGAGTGAATTTAGTTTCTCGGTTGTAAGATCCTACATATAATTTGATAAAGGGGCTTTATCGTTGTGGCGGAAGTTGTACTCACAAGACATTGTGCCACGGCCGAATTGTATTGTATGTGAAATTAGTACTAGCAGAAGAGACTGCTTTCGTTTGAGCTGGATTGGAAGTCCAGATAAGATGCGTTGTTGTTGAGATATGGTTGTATTTATTTTGAGGTCAATTATGCTTCATGTGTTCGCAACGCGGCATGGTTTCAAAAGCGAAAAAGCTTGAACAGGCTGCTGACGAAATTATACCGAGAGGAGATGATTTGTGAAGAGAGTTGAACTTACGATTGATGGTAGGATCATCAGCCTTTTCGAGAAAACAAGACATGTATACACTTACGCTGTCCTGTGCTGTCTAATTCTCAGGATGAGGTTTTTGGTTATGTTCGTCCTCTTTCTCTTTGAGGGTATAAACTTTTGGTGAGGTTAATTAATAATAGAAGTATTTGTTTGATCTTGTTCGGATTTTGAAGGCCGGAAAAGTTCTTTTCCGATATGGAAAGCTGCAACATGATTGGCAAGGCTACATGTTGCATAAAACACCTCGTGTGTACGAAGCAGTACTTGTAAACTCCAAAGGAACCGGGTGAACATACAATAACACTGTATTGATGTTGGTGTAACGAATTAGCTTCGCAGCCAAAGGTCTAGCCACGATTCGAAGATTTCTTGCTATTCTCATCGCAGTTGAAAGTGTACACATCACGAATTGCGGAATTCCTTGGAGTGTTCAACCTTTCAGTATTTGTATATATACAAGTATCCCGCTCACAATTGAAGGAAATCCTTGCGCTTATGACAACCGGACGAGCAACCTCGGGGCAACAATGACCGACCGACGTGTTGGTACTCGAGTATTCTCAGTCCTGGTGGTCCCAGTTCAGTCAATCCACTTTATCCCCCGGAGTCCCCACGATACGAGCCTTTGCAGGCAACTATTATGGGGAATCACTGGAGGACTTCAACTTTCTCTCTCGAACTTGAAAATCCATGGTTCTGCAGCAGGTAGGGAGGGCTCTTTCCCTCGACCTAGTTGTGACCTCAACGTTGCAAGTTTAGTATACTCGAGTATATACGAGTATACACTCCTTGCATGATTTTAATCATCACCGGTGCTGTTGTGCTATGCTTGAGTGTTCCTGTACCACCTGCTTGAGTCTACTCGAGCATGTAAGCGCAGTATTCCTCCCACTTCCAACAACTTACGAGGAAAATATTGTTGGTACAAGGTTGAATATGGCTTCGGCTGCTAGGTATCATCATTGTGCCGCTGTTACAGACCGAGTTGGAGAACACGAAGTAGACGATCATATCTCGAATCGTGGCTAGATTCACACCTCGGGTTTATCTCCAAATACGTACAGCAACGTTTCAAAAATCGAGGCTTCACCCCGTACGAACGTAACTAGATCAGCAAATTTTGATCATCCTCGTACTGGCAGCAATAGTCCCATCCCCATAGAAACAGTCACGGTATCTCCAAGGCACCATGGCACTGTATATCAATTACCGCAGCCGCCACCATCCTCCCACGGATTTACCCCGGAATCTCCCCAAACAATACTGCCCACGTTTGAGCCTTTACTGTTGCTCTAACCTTCCACTCTTTGTGTGAACCTCGGCGGTTCTGATCATCTCTTTGAGTCTTGAGAATAATCTCACCCATCAATCCTGGTGATCTAGACACTTTAGCGAAAGAAACAAAAGTACGAGGATCCACTGCCTGCCCTATCATTCGACGGGAAGGCATTCTCGAAGAACTTCGAACTACGGGACGGATAACAAACACAAGCACTGTTGCTTGTTAAAGCTTGATCACCATCTTTTCTCGGCGCCCAGGTATGGCTTCTGAATCTTCGAGCCAAATACCAGGATTGGTACGCCACTGCCGTCACGGAATGGGATTCTTGAAATTCTGATGTTATGCCTTTTCCAATTTCAATTCCATGGGCCACAGGAAGACAAAACCTTTACCTAATGTTGCAATAAGAAAACCCTTCCAACTACTCGGGACAAGAATACGCGAAGTATTTTATCTTCGGACCATGTGTGCGGTTAGAGACTTATAGTAGCTCCAGTAAAAAAACTGACATACATGCGTCTGCCAAAAAAAAGTTAGTTTTCCCCGAATCCCCAAATCTCCATTAAAAATCTCCATGTCGTTTTTGTCCAGTTTCGGAAATGACCAGAAGGCAGGGACGTTCGAAGCCAACAAGTCAGAACTTAGCACGCAGATGAGATACTTTGTGAAGCGCCGATCAAATCCACTCTAGGTGGAAAATGTTGTGTTTTTCTGTGTACACCCTTGCTGATGGATCGTCGCCTCATACCACATGCCAGCTGGAACCTTTGGGAAAGCGCACAAATCTCATTTGTTGAGTCCCTGGAGGATCTGGCTGACGACCAGTATCTGTGTCGTCACAACTCTCATTCTTCGAACCACATAGGCTTCATATACGAAGTAGCGGTACCGAGCTTCGAGGAGGGCGGGGAAAGAGCTGTCCCCAAGGACACCCCAATGCTTAAACCCCCATCAACGCCCATATAGGGCAAGGACAACCCTTCAACCCTTGAGATGATTGACAGTCAAGGGTGACAACTTGTGAGGATCCATAGTCAAGATTCGGCCCTTCTCTCTCACTCCACTTGCTATATCTCCAAATTCCATTGTTCCAACACTTCTCGCCTGCTCCATCATTACCCCAGCTCTTCAGTCCTCCTTCTCTATATAAGGCTTTGTGTCGATCACCAAGGCGCACACTCTTTCCTCTTCTCCATCAACTCCTGTCCTGCCTTGGAGGTCGACTTCTACTTCACCGTGTGCTGCACCTATACACTGTCCACACAAGAAAAGGTTTAGTTACCTGATCACCACATACACGATGATGATCGGCAATGTCTACTTCATCGCGGCCGTGGCCGTGGTGGGTGGTGCTCTATTCGGTTTCGATATTTCCTCCATGTCCGCCATCATCTCCACCGATGCATATCTGTGCTACTTTGATCAAGGGGGGATGGTGGATGGTAAATGCACTGGTCCAACTCCAGATGTTCAAGGTATGAACGGACTTTTGTTCTTGTTTGCCAATATGACAAAAACTGATTGGATCTATAGGTGGTATCACTGCCTCTATGCCTGCTGGAAGTTGGCTTGGGGCTTTAATGTCTGGTTATATCTCCGATATTTTGGGTAGAAAGAAGTCCATTCAAATTGGTTCTATCATTTGGTGAATATTTCCCACTTTTATTGCTTGCATGAGAGGCTGGCCTAATAAAAATCTACGCAGGGTCATTGGTTCGATTATAGTCTGCGCTGCGCAGAATATCCCAATGCTTATTGTTGGACGTATCATCAACGGTCTCTCGGTTGGAATCTGCTCTGCTCAAGTTCCCGTTTACATCACCGAGATTGCACCACCATCCAAACGTGGAAGACTCGTCGGTTGCCAGCAATGGGCTATCACCTGGGGTATTCTCATCATGTTCTACATTTGCTACGGATGCTCCTTCATTAAGGGCGTTGCCGCTTTCCGTATACGTATGTTTATTCCATACACTAAACTCTTTATTCTTACTCCCCAACCCTGTTCCCTAATTTCAAATCTTCCTGTCCTCTTTCCTCGTACACTCTTTTCACATCTCAATACAGCTTGAGCTACTTGTGTTTCTGACCTTACTCTACAATCTTCCCTTGATAAACATTACTAACTTACCGTTCTTGCAGCATGGGCCTTGCAGATGATCCCAGCCGTTTTCCTTTTCTTCGCTCTGTTCTTTTTGCCAGAATCCCCACGTTGGCTCGCCCGAAAAGACCGATGGGAAGAGGCTCATCAGGTTTTGGCTCTTGTTCACGGCCACGGCGACGCCAACTCTGCATTCGTTGCTAAGGAATTAGCAGAAATCAGAGAGGTTGTTGAATTCGAGAGAGCTAACGCTGACGTTACCTATATGGAGTTATTCAAGCCTAACATGATTAACCGAACACACATCGGTATCTTCACACAAATCTGGTCTCAGCTTACTGGTATGAACGTCATGATGTACTACATTACTTACATTTTCACCATGGCCGGCTTGGGAAGTAACGTCCTCCTGCCTTCCTCGATTCAATTCATCATCAATGTTATTATGACCATTCCTGGATTGATCTGGGTCGATAGATTGGGCCGTCGTCCTGTTCTCTTGTTCGGAGCCTTCTTGATGATGCTTTGGCTCTTTATCAACGCTGCTCTCTTGGCTGTGTACGGAACAGTTCCATATAAAGGTCAATTCTCCAGTGCTGCGGAGTCCATCTCAATTACTGGAGCTCCATCCAAGGCCGTCATTGCTTGCACGTATCTATTCGTTGCCTCATACGCTCCAACCTGGGGACCAGTTTCCTGGATTTACCCACCCGAGCTCTACCCACTCCGTGTCCGTGGAAAGGCCGTTGCCCTCTCCACGTCCGCAAACTGGGCTTTCAACTTTGCTCTTGCGTATTTTGTCCCTCCTGCATTTGCGAACATTCGCTGGAAAGTCTATGTTCTCTTTGGAGTCTTCTGTGTTGCCATGTTTCTCCACGTCTTCTTCGTCTTCCCCGAAACTGGTGGGAAGCCACTCGAGGAGGTCGAGGAAATCTTTGACTACTCGACTCCTGGTAGCATCAAGTTCCTAGGTACACCAGCTTGGAAGACAGGCGTTGATACCAGAGCGGGACGCTTGGAGAGGGGAGTTTTTGATGCAGAAGATAAAGCTGGCCCTAGTGTTGCCCATCACGATGGTGCTACACCGGTGAACGAGGTTACCAAGTCTGAATACTAGATTGGGGTTGAGAAGAATGGAGTGAGATGAGAAAGAAGAGGAGCTAAATGACCCCGACAGGTGGTCATGATTTAATGGATGAGTGGGGGTCGGTGATCTGATGACTTGCTAACTCGGAATGATGAGTTATATGTATGGATATGAGATGAGATGGAAAGAGAGGATATTAATGGGGTTGGTCGTATGTACTCGTGGAAGAAAAGAAGAAGAGTAGGATTATTGATACCCAGACATATTTATGAAGATGAAGTTCCAGAAATCCCATTAGCGTTATCATGATGCATTTGCTTGAGTAATGATACGATAAGAATAAATAGAATTGGGTGGGAATTAGGATGAAAGCAAGGCAAGAGCCATCACTGATAGATTCGGTTCGCAAGGGCAAGGAGATGCGACGAGCTACTCGTATATAGTAGAAAGGATTACTACCATAAGCTGCCAGTACTCAACTCAACTTCGACACATACTCGTATATAACTTCACTATACCCACCTTCTTGCACATACGACCATAGACTGAAGAGAATTGGGCATCCCGTCCGCTCTGCCATACACAAGCTTCAGATCGGTAGATTAGTAGTTGGGTGGGTGACCACCAGCGAATCCCTACTGTTGTATGTCTCTTTTTTTCGTTTTTGCCTTTGAGCTTTGCTCTGCTTGTAAAAAAAGGGAGGGGGAAGAAAGAGTCTTTTCGTGAAGATATAGATAGATAGGAGTAGTAGCTTCTCTCGTGGAATAGAGGACATTTTCTCTAGACATCTTTTCCTCCAACTTACCTTGAGCGTTTACATTACGTCGATTATTTTTGGGATTGGGGTTTTATGGGGACGGTGAGGAGTGGCATGGTGCAATATAAGCTGGTGGCTGTGTTGTGTGTGAATCGGCTGCTGTGTGTGGATGAGTACTTATTTACTTGTATATGGGGTTTATACTCGGGTAATGGGTCTGGTTAACATGGTAAGTAGTTTGTTGGTATGTAAGTCTTGGGGTTGGTGAGTAGTCGCAGGCAGAATATCCCCAACACTGGTGCTCCAAGCTTCAAGCTAAAGCAGCGAAGCCATCGAGGTTATTTGAGTGGGAAATCTCAAGAATAAGGTATGCAACCCCCCAACTGACCAACTTGAGAAAATCATGCAAAAACACTCACAAATATATATATATATACACTCGAATTTCCAGTATCGATCCAGTCCGAGCCTTTAGAACTTGAGAGTAATGTTAATGTCAATGCTAATAAGAATGTCAATGTCAACATTGACACAAAAGGATCAAGCACGAGAAACACCAAGAGAAAAAAATTCGAATCTCTCCCGCTTGAATTCACCGGCTATGATGCTAGAATTCTATAAGTCTACATGATGTATATGTATGCCTGGGAAACTCCCAACTCTTTTGAAAGTGAAATGATTCCTACTGCGCTTGCTGCACTGGCTGCGCTTGCTGCTACAATGAAAGAAAACACTTCGTCTCGCTTGGTGATGGGAACACCGACAAATTCGCCGGGGAAAAGAAAGGGGGAGGCATGAGATGATGAGTCGGTACTTTAACCTTCAGCCTCTCGGTGGCGCGTCATCGCTCGTCTTCTTCATGGCTTTACTTGTAGATGAATGAGAAGAATATTTACTCGTATAAATTCTCATATTGTTTCATGTGATAACGATTCAAAAAGTGGTGATGCTTTAGATATGAAGCAAAGGACTTGAGTGAAGACAAGTTTTATTCGGGGTTTGGAATATAGAGGGTACTAGATGTGGTGGAAAATCTCATAGTGATTCCAAGATCAACCGTGGAAGTTTTTCATCCTCATCCTCTCTATCAATTCCCATCATGTCTATGATAAAGACGCTTCCCTTTCCCATCCCAATATGAACGAACCCCCATCACTCATCAACCCACACCACAAAACTCCTATTATCACGAGGCCCACTCCTTATATCCCTTCTGCCTCTGTCTCGTATTCCAGCCCAGCTTCCCGCTAATGCTATTAACCCAATCCTCGCTCCTTCTGCCCTGAGGCATCACGTTGGCAAATGGGTAGCGACTAGCACTAATCGTCACATAATCTCCCGGGCACAGTTCCACCCTCTCTCTCCCATCGAAACTCGCCCAACTGCTCGTTCTCGCATCATACGGAACGCCCAGGCGGAGGACGATGGTATCTGGGAGGATGATCGGGCGGAAAGAGAGCGTGTGTGCGCAGATGGCACTTACGAGGATGACGGGATTTTCGGGGTGACAGAGGGAGCCGCCCGCTGCGAGATTGTAGGCCGTAGAGCCGGTGGGAGTGGCGACGCAGACACCGTCTGCTTGAACGGAGGTGAAGTGCTCATCGTCGCCAAATATTTCAATAGAAGACATTGCTTGGATGTGTGAGTTTCTTGCCAATCAAAAGTTACATGGACGAGGTGATGTGATCTCTACTTACTTGGATTTGGTCCTCGATCAACCACGATATCGTTCAGAATCTCATAGGTACCATCTGGTCGATGAGTTCTCTCATCTTCCTTTTCTTCACCCACCAATTCCTCCACTAGGTCTCTTCTGGGAGTCGACTCTTCATCGCCATTCTCCTCCTTGCCAATTGCCTTGCTTTTTCTCGTCTGGCTCCTCATTACCGTGCCCTCGAATCTTAATCTGAGGCTAATCGTGACACCATCTTTAAACGCAGTAGTTAGCTGTTTCTCGAAATCTCCAAAATCGAACTTGGTGAGAAAGCCTAGACTTCCCAACGCGAAACTGAGGACTGGAGGTACGATCCTCTGAAATAACCAACTTGCATATAGAACTGTCCCGTCACCCCCTAGCGTAACGATGAAATCAAATGTATGTGGCCTCGTCCTGCACATATTTGATGACCAATATCTCAATCTCTTATGTTTATCCACATTGCCTTGTCCCTCCTCACTCCTCTCCAACTCATCCAGCAAACCCTTCGCATCAAACTTTTTACTCTCCCTCAGATTCTCCTCTACCCAAACTGTGTATCTAACCTGTCTTTCCGGGCTCAAAAGCCATCTTGTAACCTCCCTCGTGTTCGCGATCAAGCTTTCATCATGCGCCTTGGTAAGGATAAAAACCGTCCTAACCTTCAACTTCAACCTAATACTTCCTAACCTCTTACTTAATTCCCTCACTCCCCAAGCCATATCCGAGAGTTGTTTCTTGGTAAGAAGTCGACTATGTGTCGCACTCGCCTCCACACCATCAGTCTGGACTTGCGCCTTCCCACTCTCCTCGTCTTCAATCGCCTGTCCGGCATCTTTCGCTTTAATGTTATCTCTCCAAGAAGTCTCATCCACTTGTCCACAATTCTCCTCTTCTCCGTTCTGCGCATTTGAATCTATCGAGTGACCTTTGTTATGAGCTTCATCCCGAGCACTGGCAATTCTGCGTGCAGCCAACGTTTCTGCTATCCCCTCCAATCCACTGTTCGCCGCCCTCCCGCTCTTCCGTTGACTCTCCAGTAATGCGTGCACATAGCATTCTGTATTTCTCCTTCGCTGGAACGTCATTGCGGGGGTATCGGCTGTTACGAGGGATGATTTCCTACGATGTGCATTCTGAGCATCGAAAACCACCTGTATCACGAAGGCACTTGGTGAGCTTGAATCAATCTCGCAGATGAAGGAGAGATCGCTAGGCTTACCTCCAGCGCATGTTGATACTCGGAATCACTTGCACTTGAATGGCCCTGCAGATGTTAGTCGATCCTCAATGATTGTTGAACTCGCAAGCTCTTGACCATCATGGCGTTGGAGCATACTTCATCATGAGCATCGGATTGATCCTTATTGGGAAGAGATATCTTTCTTGGTGCTGAACTGGCCATTTTCTTTGTATGGTAGCTAACTCAGTCTATTCTTGTGTTGTGTTGTGTTGGGCTGGCCCATTTCTGAAGTACATATTCCATATAGACCAGTAACTGGGAGATTGGTTGGGCGATAACGCTCTAAAAGCCACCCACCTCTCCTCATCGTTTGAGGATTTCACGCATTTCTACGATGTACAAGATAGATCTGTTTCTCTCTCTTTGAACCTTCCTCTCTCTCTCCTCTACCAGCAGTCTTCTCGAGTGTAAGTTTTTTCTTTTCCTTTGATCGTCTTGCTTTCATCCAGGTTCAACGAAATGCGATGTCATTGATTAGGTAATAAGGCTAAACTTACCCCACCATGAAAGCATCGATAAGGAATGGAAATCCACCCTCATCTTCAATTATTATTATTGTTCATGTCATATCATGTCATGTCATGTCATGTCAATCAATACTGTATGTACATGAAAGCTCAGCTGGAGCCGAAGAGAAGAGACAAGTACTTGTGCTTGATTCTTCAAACTGGATTCATATATTATTAATATCCATTCATGCATGCATGGCTATGGCTATGGCTATGTAACCCGCTCCTCCATCCATTTTCACCTCAGGGTATGATCCACCATTTATCATTTACCGTTCACCATTCACCATTCACCATTCACCCCCTACTCAGCCGAACAAATATCTATCATCAATACAGAAGACAATGCAAACGATGCGAAACGACGCAGCATTGCACTGCAGCACTGCAGTGCGCGTCGATGGATGACTGTATCAACCATGTATCACCCATCCACCACCCCGAGTACATGTGAAAATGGGAGGAGCTGGTGGAGGTCCCAGGTTAAAGCCGCGAAGGAGGATGGTGATGACGATGACCAAATAGATTAACTCATATCACTCCGTTCGGAAGTGAGTCCTTCCTTCGTACACATCGGCTTCATACCCATATTCTAACCATGAAATCTCGCTACCACTCGACCACTGTTGTATATGTGTGTGTGTGGAGTTGGACCTTGCGTTTACGATATCTGGTTCTGGATACATCCGTTGATTTTAGCAGCGAGTATGATGGGCGGTGCAACCTGTACGAAGAGATAATCTCATGATCTCGTGCCTTGCTAGTTTTGCCCCTGGTCCTGGCCCTGACCCTGAGAAGTATCATTTCTCCAAGTCCTCTAGCACATCGTAGTGGTATCAACTAACCTGGAGCCTTTCCATGCCTACTCTACACCGACGATGGCCCAATGCGTCCGCACCATGAAATCTTAGGACGGATGCGTTGTACAGAACCAATGGTCCAACGCCCATCCTTTGCACTCTCACACCAACCAAAAGAATGGGGAGAGGGTCGAAAATGGGTGGTAAGTGGAGAGTGGCAATCCACTTACGCCCGATCCTGCAAGTAACGAGACAGTTTCAATTCCTTTTCTTCCTGGGTCGTCGTGCAGTAAAATGGGCATTATGTGCGAGACCACCAAGTTCAACGCAACTAACTTACTGTACTCAACTGGAAACAACTTCCGCGCTGTCATGCCCATGCGGTTCATCCATTTCCAGGCTATGTATCGTGAGACCCCAAACCTACTAGGGGGGCGTGAGATGAATGATCACTCTCGGTGAGAACGAAACCTTCGAGTCCAATCTTCCCAGGCATCCCCAATAATGAGTCCAATCTACGAGCAGTCGAGCACACATAGTACGAGGGTAAGGATCCCGCTTGCTTGCTTCCCCTCCAGGCCCGAGAAAGAGGCTATACAACGCGCGGATATTCATTCTACATACAGTGCATACTATTACCACACCATGGCGTGGCCGTTTCATCCGATGTTAATTTCTCTTTTCTTCTCTTCATTTGCGTTTTGGCTTTCCAGCATCCGCCCGTATCCACTGTCCACCCGTCCGTATTTACCAACTCCAAGCACAAAGCAATAATTTTGACGCCAGCAGAGAAGCATGTCGAACAGGTTACAGGCAGGTTACAGGCAGGTTACAGGCAGGTTACAGGCAGGTTACAGGGCATGGGACGAGAGTAAAAACAGACGTATCTTTTGGTGTCCGGAGTATGTTATGCGTGTGGCTGAATCGCGTGGTGATCCCTCATCGTTCCCTAATGATACTTTGCCATGCCTTGTCTTGCCCTGCCTTGCCAAGATGCCTGACGACAAGAAGATAGAAAATATCCCAGTCTCAAGTTCGCAGTCTCAAGTTCGCAGTCTCAAGTTCGCAGTCTCAAGTTTCCAACTTAATCATTGATCGCCCTGCTTGGCTGAAAGGGGGGAGGGGAGGGGGAGAAGAAAAAGGGCTAAAACCTTTCCTCGACTACGGATATAGAATACCACCCGCAACCTCCGCAATATATGGACACCATCATAGCAGTGCCACCGTACCAGCACCAGCACCAGCACCAGCATCAGTATCAGTGCAGATGCAGATGCAGATGCAGATGCGAATCACGTATTATTACTCTCAACAACTGGCGACCTAACACATATCCATTAACCATCAAAGTCGCAAAGTCAAAAATCACTCGTCTATTTGGTATTCTTCTTTCTACAGAGTGCAAGTAAAGTAACCTTACGTACTCGAGCGGCGATAACCTCCCTACCTACCTATTCCAATCCGCATCTGATCTTTGAAAGTTCTCGACCCTCTTTGGCTTTTTTTGGGGAGGGGCTTGATTTTTTGACTTTAGGCCTTCGCAGACATGCACACACACACACGTTGTTATTGACATTTTACAATTTACCTACCTACCCATACGATCCATACCCGATGGCCGATGCTGTACCGCTTCCACCTAGGGTTAATTAATGCAAATGGCCCAAGCAAAACTCGGTCTGTCTGTCTGTCTGTCTGTCTGTCCTACATCTTGCTGAGTCTGGTTCCAGTTCCCCGTGTGCGTGCGTGCGTGTGTGTGTGCGTGTGTCTACTGTATGTGTGAGGCTCATGTAGTTAGTACGATGGCACCAAAGGCTTACTGTATTCGAGTACATGGCTGCGACAACATTCTAGGTTTGTTTTTGTACTTGTTTTTTTTGGGGGTCTTTGGTTTTGGTTTTGTCATGTTTTGGTTTTACTTTTCCATTGCAGGATTTTGGATCGTCTTTTTTCATCCTTCTCCGTTTTTCTATCTATCCATTGATCCCTCGTTCGATATTACAGCATAGTATCGATGAGCTATCCCCCGTCTCATCTCACCCCATTCAATGATCCCTCCCCTCCCCTCATTTCCCTTTGGACCTCTAGGCTTTTCATCCTCCCCCTGTCACGAAAGACTCAGATATACATCATTGTCTCGTCGCAAAAGCATCGTAGCGCGCACACTGCAACAACACCGATGGAAAAGGGACGAGGTGGGGAGATGCGCGACCTTTTCTTCTTGCTCATTAGGCAAAGTCTGCCGATAGATTTACCCACGGGAAAAGTAACGTAAAGTAGAGTCAAGTAGAATCAAGTAGAATAAAAAGGTTCGGTTTATCAGCGTTACGCCGGCCGCGGGAATCACGTATGTATGTGTATGTACATGTATGTGTATGTGTATCACAATAATGTAAAAGGGAAGATAGATTGAAGAGGGGCAAGCCAAGATATCCCGTATCAAGCAGGTATTAATAACATGCCAGCTTACTCGTCAAGGGTACCAACAATCTACCAGCACTCGACTCACAAACGCATCGAACTTCCATATTATTATTGGAACTCCGGCCCATCTGACCCCCAACCATGAAGATCATCAACCCCATCGTGGTTATCATCCAGCATTCGCGCCATTTTTATAGATTTTGGGAGGAGCGAGGAGCGAGGAGCAATAGGGTAGGTTATCATTGAATGTAATTGTTCCGAGATGAAGTTTCATTGCATATCTCAAGGTCTTCCGAACGTGAGATTTCAACATCGTTTTCTATATATGGGGTTTTATCATCGATCAATCGAAAGATTCATCAATATCCACGATCCAGTGATCATGGCGATGGATGATGTAATGTATCGTGATATCGATTTCAAACATATCTGTTACACTGTACTCACCATCACATAATGATATTCGCTTAATCTAGCTTAATTTAGCTTAGTAAGCGGGCCTTTATCTTGGCTCCGCTTTATAACTTCAATAATCATCTTTAGTTATATATACAATTGTATTAAATGGTAACAAATCCATCAAAAGTAACAATTCCATCAACTTATTGTATTAGGAATATATCCCATCGCATTTAAGCAATCAATCCTTTCTTTTATAGCTTTAATTTCATCAAAACTATAATCTTTTCGATGTTTTTTGATACTTTTAATACTTCGCTATTGAAAAGATCTAAATGCTTTCAAAAAGATTATTAATATAATAACAAACGAACTAAGTAATTTATATAATAATCTATATCAAAATATATCGATAAAAGTATATTTGCTTAATCTTCTTTTTATCGAATACCCCAAAACGTTAAAAAAAATCTTTTCATAACAAAGAAAAACTATTATTTAAGTCATTCAAATTTTAGATATAAACAATCCATTTATTGCACTTTTCTTTTTATTTTCTTTATTAGTTTTTACATTAAACAATAATCTTTAAATATCTAATATATTATTTGATTGGTTTAATAACTATAATAAAGTTACCGAAACCGTATAAAGTATCATCGATACTTTATCAGCTTTACAATCTTTAATAAACAATATTTTTGTCATAATAACAAATCTATTTGCATATACAAATAGTATATTTATTAATATTAGCAAAAATAATTCTTCTAATAACGATATACCAAATAATATTATAAATCTTAATATTGCTTTTACAACGAAACAATTTTAATAGTTACTATTTGTCATCTAGTTTCAATAATATAATGGGAAAGGATTTTCGCATTTCCGATTTTAAGATCTTAACTATTTTAACCCCAATAATAAAGCAAAGTTGTTTATTAAATCGATGGATAACAAAACCATTTATTACAACGTTTTCTTTTTCATTTTTCGAATAAAAGCAAAATGCTTCAATATTATAAATAAATAATTCTCTGCTATTATTATAACCGTTTAATTGAATCAATATCTAAAAAACAAAGTTAAATTATAGTATATAAACAAGATATCCAATACTATACAAACAAAATTGAAAACTAATATTAAAAACTAATATATTAAACTAAAAATCTGTTTTTGTATATTATCAAATAGGTACGATACTGCTCCGGGGCAGACACCGGGAAAGCAATCTCTTCATCAATTGTTTGGGGCATCTTTTTATAACGCCTAACTCCAAACTCCGCGATAAAGAGCTTCAGATTTCATTCATCATGATACGCAAAGGTGGCGATATCCTTCGCTTCGTTTGCGATGTAAATATCAATAGCAAAGAAAGCGCTTTGCACAATCTTTATGCAATTAGCAAGGATCTACAAATATATATATTAGTATTGGCCTCGGCAAAGGTACAAAAAGGGTATATTTACATTTTGGCAAAAGGCTTTACTTTTGCAACAATGTTTACACTTTCCGTATTGGCAAACACAGATCAAGTTTGGCTCTACAACGAGGTTGTATAAACACTTAATGCAACATCCTTGAAGTAAGGTTTCGAAGGAACCCTGAGAATGTATTGGAAGTTTATCGCGAGCTTTGTTTTTTTTAGGGGGCATTGTAATAAGATCGTGATAAAATTTGAGGGTTAATTTGAAGAAAAAAAAGAAAGATTTATTAATTTAGAAGTAAAGCGAACCTTTGATTATATAACCTTTAAAAGAAAAAAAAAAAAATATTAAACAAAAGATCATTTAACGAAAATAAAACCATTTACAAAAAAACGCAAATAAAAAACAAAAAAATAAATAGCAAAACAATAAATAGATACGCTTTTATAGAAGAACTTTTATAAAAAGCATATAGATTATAAAAAAAATGCGAAATAGAAAAGATTTACTTTCAAATCCAAACTGGGAGAAAAAAGCATACTTTTTGATTTGTAATGATTATACAATTCGATATACTAACTCTAATTAACAAAGCAGAATAGAATATCTTTAATTTGCCGATATCACGGGTTATTAGTGTTTAACAGGACAGATAGTAGCCATAAGCATTTCGAAGATCTTCCGAGGGATGGGAGATTGTTTTATAGAAGCTTTTTCTACTTTTTCCTTACAAAACATCTATTATTGTATA
This sequence comes from Monilinia aucupariae, assembly GCA_002162555.1. Taxonomy (NCBI): domain Eukaryota; kingdom Fungi; phylum Ascomycota; class Leotiomycetes; order Helotiales; family Sclerotiniaceae; genus Monilinia; species Monilinia aucupariae. The sequence continues at coordinate 1,580,485 of NGKF01000003.1, forward strand.
TATCATAAGCAAATCGCATGATCAGCGTAGCTATAGCTATAGATAGATCAAATCGATTATGAATTACTACTATTACTATTATATTATCAAATATAGCTTTGAAAAGATTAGAAAAGCTTAAATACATTATTAGCGATGTTCGTCGACGTAAAAACTTTAAAGAATTTGTTTAAAAAATCATAGTTTTAGAATATAATGTTAATATAATTAACTTTAAATATTATAACGCTTATGTTGTAAAAGAGCTGTTTAGAACAGGGTTAATAGAGTTCTTAGAATTTACTACTACTTAACTATACTACGAGAAAGAGATTATTATATATATATAAACTGTATAGATATAATACGTATATAGTATATATTTGTTAATCGAGTACATAAACCATGATATCATACACGTACACCGAAACGTTTATTATACCAACCGAGTAGCGAAAGCGTAATACTATTTCTTTCTTTAATAAAGCTTGTCCTTAAGCGATTATCCGTTAATAATCCTGTATTATACTCTATGCGGCATTTACTAACCAATTAGATCAAGCAAAAAGTGTTTGTTATAAACTTTGCAATTATTATTGCAAAGTATATAGTTGTATTTGTTTATTTCTAAATAACAATATATATATAAGCACTTTGCAATAAGATAAATACTTATTCGATATTTCGAAACGACAAAGTGATGTTTATATTAAAAAAAGACATATAACAAAAGCTTCTTTTCATTGTAAATCTAAATCTATATCCAAATCATTTCAACTTTTTTATCAAATTTACTATTTCTTTGAGTATATCTTCCCATGCCGATAAATCGAACAATTCTACACCGAGTATAGCAAAGGGGTTATCAAATGGAAGTTCTACTAAAAGACAAAGGTAATGTAAGAATGTAGCGAACGCGTAGATAGTATTAACGACAAAATAATCGAAGTTAAAAGCGCTTATTATAATCGAGGTTCTTTCTTTTTTTTCCTTTTCTTTAAAGCAAGATTACAAAGATAATAAAGAAAATGAAATAGCGAAGAGCAACAATGATTTTAACGAGCAAAACCTTTCAATTGATCCTATAGATTAGTTTTCCTTTTTCTTTTAAACATTAAACAATAATACTAATTTGGTACAACGATAATATATATTTAAGCATTTGAATTATTAGTACAAAATCTTATTAATAAGGGTTCTCTACAACAAAAAACTATATTAAAACAATAACAATAATAATAATAGAATCAAATATTAATAGCGAAACAATAACAATAGTAGCAATAGAATCAAATATTTGCAATACTAGCCTGAACTAATAACAATAACAAAAAGCTTATTACAAAGACTTCAAATCAATCAAAAAACGATAACAACGATGTGTTTGAAATGATATATTGTAAATTGTATAAAGAGTTTATCAAATCGTTGTTGAAATCATTAATAAGATCATTGTTTATTATTAACGATTGTTTCGAAGATCTCAAAAACGTATATGTGCTGTATATACAAAGTTGCTTTGCAAAGAACTCGAAAAGAAAATGTTATATTATACTAAAGCAAAAAGAAAAGCTTTGCTTTCTTTGTTTTAATTAAAAGCAAAAATATAAAAAAGTTCCGAAGGGTTAATTGTTAAGCGATTTTTTAAAATATTGCAAAGCGTTATTGATTTACAAACAAAAAACAAAAGCAAATTATCTTTTTCCTTAATCGTTCTTTACAATATTATTGATAAAAAAGTAAATAGCTTTGCAAATAAAGCTTAAATATAAATTCTCGAAGGAGATATTGAAAGAAATTCTGACAAAGAAAAAAAGGAAATGTGTGGAGAGGATCTATGAAAAAGAGTTAAAGAAATATTGGATGCGCAAAAAGCTTAAACGGGAGAAAAAGCATAAATAAACGTTGAAAGAGATAGCTTTAAAACTACAATTAAAGATCAAGGCTTTTTAAGCGATATCTCGTTTCAAATAAATAATATTTCTTTTTTTTCTTTTGATAGCTTTGTTTGTTCTTTGGTTAAATAAAATAATAAAGATTAATCATTTTATATTTATTTTAAAGATTCTTTTTTTCTTTATACTACATTGAGGATTACGTTATTTTAATTGGTATTAGTAATAGCAATGATAATTTGATATAATACAAGGATTTCTTTGAGTAACCGTGACTACGAAATGGCTTGAAAGAAATATGTTCGATTAGCGATGAATATAAGCTTATTATTATCAATATAATTGTAATCGTTTTCTTCATTCTCATAAAGCTTAATCCATTCGGATAATAAAGTAAAAGAACTGAGTAGCATAAAATTTGTTCAATAGAAATCATATAACTTGTAAAGAGCAATTTTCAAATCAAAAACAAAATACTAAATAAAATCAATATTAATATTAAACCAAAAAACGCGGTATTGTAGAAAGTTGCAGATCTTTTTAATAGCGAGAACTTTTTTTATTTCCCATTTAAAATCATCAATAATATTAATAAACAGCGGAGGCTTTTAAACCTAACCAAGAAAAGGATTGTTGTAGGTTTTCCGGAGCTTATCGAACGAAAACATTAGATATATCTTTATAGTGATGGGAAGTTTAAAACGGAAAAAGCTATCTACTCGACTTATAATCTTAAATCAACTTTAAATAAAGTAATTAAACTTTTTGAAAAGTCATTGGGTAGAGTAACCCTTTATATTCAACCATACATAATCTTCGATATCGAAGTTTACAATACAACAATACAAATTGATAAACTAGGTTATTTTCTTTTAAGTTCGAAAAATACCTTTTTTAGTACAAGTAACAATTGTTTGATTACGTTCAACGAATTTGTAAATATCTTGAACGTTTACGTTTTTTGTTAAAAAGCTATCTTTGATATCTCAATCCTAATTATTATATAAAGGGTAATTATAAAAAGCTTTAAAAAGCGATAAGCCTTCAAAAGATTTGTATAAAAAAGTAAACTAAGCGTAATCCATTATAAATAAGAATTCCGATCAATTGTTTTGATAATAACTAACAAATGAGTATAAACGTTATTGTAAATATTGATTATAAATCTCCGTTTAATTATTTGTTTAAAAATAATAAATTATAAAAAGTTTGATATTAATATTTAATAATCGATTAAATTTTTACTAAAACTCTAAAATAAATTGAAGATCTTTATTTAATACAATCGATTTAAAGGCTTTATAATATTATGAGACTATAGAATGGCTCCGACCATTCGGACCTAACACCCTCACATAACCTCGCCTCTTATAAGGAATATTTATACTCCTTTCACATTGTATCTTAAATCATTATATTATATTTTGTTTATTAAGTTTTATCTTCTTTATTACTCTTTTTCTTGATTATATATATATCCATTATAACCTAAATTATCCATTCTAATTATCCTTCTTTCTTTTGTTATCCATAACCAATCTAGTTGATCTTAATCTTTACTTTTCTTTTATTATATTGCTTTCTTTTAGAAAACCATTCTTTTTATTGTTTTTGATTGTTATTTTCATCTTTCATTTTTTTCCCTTTTATATTGGTAATCTATATAGGGACAAAGGTTTATTCAAAATTAGTTATTTATAAAAGCAATATGCAACTTTAAATTCTTTTCGATATATCAAAGTATTTTGTGGGGAATTCAAAGTATCGGAAAAATTGATGAAAAAACTATGGATAATGATAGTATGGAATTGCATTCTTCGATAGGGATAAAAAGGGAGCAAAGATAACAAAATGGATTATACTTTGGAGAGAGAGAATTCAAATCGTAAGCAATTGTATTTTCGTTCGATATCGACCATTTAAATATAATAACGATAGAGATAAGATTTAATAATATTTGTATTACAAATTGAACGATAATACAAAATGATTATAAGATTAACAATTATTATTAAAAGCAATAGTTTTCTTTATTCGACGATTTGGTTTATAAGTTGTATATTAAATTTATTTTATAATTTATAACCCGAAAAATTTAATATATATTGTTTATATAGCCTTTGTTACTAATGTTGAAAAGCTTTTAAATAGTTTTGCACCTTTAAATTTGCTATCTGAAAATCAAATTGAAGAAGGAAAAGTATAATCTACTAGAACTTTAAATAATCATTAAATCGGTTTAGTTATGTTTTGATTTGATTAAGTATTTGTAATTAAAACGCTAAGGATTAGTATATAAAATGAATGGATTTTGTAGAACGATAAATAATAATGAATTTCGATGCGATCGTAAAAATTTTATTTTAGGTTTGAGTATAACAAATACTAAGCTTTCGGGAAGGATTTAAATATATTTTGATTATCTATTTAATTGATTTAGTATTGTTTTAATTAATTTGTATAAACCAAGTTGTAATCAATATGCTACATTTCAATATCGGTAGATATGTATAACGATATTTTGCGAATTTGTAAAGTATTAACATTAAAGTGAATAAAGATTCTATTGTTGTCAAAATCCTTTATTCATTATCAAAGATTTGTTTTCCTTTTGTTTATATTATTTTTATTACTTTTTCATTATTTTATTTATATTACCGAAAAATTTATATTTCAATTACATTACATTTACATTTTATACAATTCAATTGTTTAAATTACGATACTTCGTTGATCAACTATATTTTTCAAACTTATTAATAATCTTAACGCATTTGCATTCGATATAATAGCTTTTAAAAATCCTAAAGTTAAAAAGATTAATGGGTTTATTAATAGCAAGCAATCTGGTCTTTTTAGTAAACCAAAGCTTTGTAGAAACAAACGCTATAATGCTAAAAGTAAACAATCTACAAAAGCAAAATTTGAAGTTATTGTTCTTTTTAAGATTAAATCCGATTTTAAAAAAGATTTTAAGCAAAATAAGGATGCTTTTATGCTTAATAAAAATAATATCAAAAAACTTATCGGGGTTTTCGTAAAGTTCAATAAAAGAAGTTTATTATTCGCGAAAAAAAAAAGAATATTATAATTCAATAATATTAATGCAACGGAGTAGTACAAAGCTATAAAGGATTTTAAGCGAAAATATAGTATAATTGAAGAAAAGTTTCGTTATCGAATTTCTAAGCAAATGGAATATAATTTTCGATTTAATATAAAGATTATAAATGAATACAAATCATTTGGTTGAAATTGAAAGAAAATCTTTAAGTCTATCTTTCTAATGAAATATACTATATAAAACACTTTTCGATTAAAGTATAATCAAAACTATTTGTAAGCTTTAACATTTAAATATAGTATAAAGAAAGAGTATGATTTTGAAGATATATTGATCTATAACCAAAACTATAACTTTATTGCAACTCGGCTTATAACGAAAAAAAAGATTATTATTAAAACCGTCGCCTTTTTGTTTTTGGAAAGCTTGAGCATTCGATTAAGATTAAGGTTCGTCGATAAGATTGATAATCTATTAAAAGAATATTACATTTTGATTTGGACTTTGATCTATATAGTTTATATAAAATATACGGATTTGTTAGATTATAATAAAGACTTTAAAAAGAAAGTTTGATTAAAGAAGATTAATGTTAAAATAATTGATATTATTATAAAGGTTATAAGAAAACCTAAAAAGAAAAAGTCTATATTTTCCAAGGATTATAATGATGAGATAAGTTCGCTAATTAAAGTATTCGAGATGTTCGCTATCAAAAGTATTGTATTTCCAATCAAATCTATTATTACGAGAAAGTTTATAGCTTTTTCCAGTTTTGTTGATGTTTTTGATAATAATAAAATAGTAAAGGTTAATATAGTTTACAATAAGTTTTGCTTCTATTATCAAAATATATAGCTTGGAGATAAAAGCCATACTATAAAAAAAGATTATCCAATTTTCAAAAAGCATTGTATGAGAGAATGAATCATTTTCGATAAATTCGGTGTTATATATTGAAGGAAGAATTAAAATTAAACAAAACCATCTCAAATCTTTTATAATAAAAATATAGGTTTTTTAGCACATTTTGTATTAACTAATATAAAAATAAATGAATGGAATAAAAAGAACAATTTAAATTCAGATTCGGTTAAATATATTAATATTATTGAGATTGTTAATAATAGTGTTCATTTTTTTAATAATATTAACTCGATTTTATCCTTTATTTCTCGTTTAGATAACTTTATTTTGAAATATATTAATGTTACCATTCAATTTAAACTTGTTACTCTGCAATTTGAATAATATATTAATAAAGATAAAGCAAAAAAAATCATTTTCATTTTAAAACGAAAACCTGAAAATATAATCTCAAAACTTATTGCTTTTACTTTTACAAAAGCTTAAACAATTGGGTTTTCTTTATTTAATACTTTAGATTTTACAATAAATGATATATCTTTAAATAATTAAGGTTTTGCAAAAATAGATCCATTGATTGTTATTAAAAAAATTGTTTTTAAAAAGCCAAAAAGAAAACTTATTTTTTCGATTATAACTAATGATTATAGTACAATTGAATAAGTTAAATATTTAATTTTTGGGATTAAAGTTTCTATTTCTATCGATTTTTTGTTTAAAACAATACTCGAATTTTGGAAGAAATAGTCAACCAAAATTAATAATCCATTAAGACTCAAAACATTGATACCAAAACTTTTCGAAGTTGTTAACAATATATTATTTGCTATTTTGGAATTCTATATTGCTATGGCTCAAAATCGAAAGTCTATTGAAGTATAAATCAATTATTATAATACATTTAAATACAACCCTTTGGTATAAATAAATATAGTTTCTGTTGTTTTGCTAAACTATCAAAGAAAGATATATAATCAAATTATATATATTTCAAAAACGGATCGAGATTGTGAAAAGTTGCCAATGATTAAGATTCTATTAAACGATCAAAATCCAATCGAAGCCATTTTCAACAATAGCTTTACCATTAACATAATAAATGATAAACTATGTATAGCTTTAAACCTTTCAATAAACCCGATAAATATAAGTATTGTTAATATCGATACAATCGAATCGAAACTCATAAGTATATACAGAAATATCAAAATCTTTTTCAATAGAATTACGAATATAATCAATATCTATATAATGAAAAATGCTTAAAACAAGCTTTTATTAAATATACTGTAATTTATTGTCAACGAAATCATATTTAATTACCAACACGGTTTATAATACATTGCAATTATCGATAACAATAATGAATATTGTATAAATGTTTGATATAACGATTAAATGTTGCAAATAGTTTACAATAAACATTTTTTTAATATTAGTAAGGAAAACTAAATTCCGGTATATCCAATAAGCAATATATCGATAATCTTGTATTAAATCCTCCTCAAAAAGTAAAACTTTTGGAAAAGTAGATAATATTTAACAAATATTACAAATTGTTGAATCCAAAACTTTGTAAATAGTTGAAAGAAATATTAATTTATTTAAAACCAATCAAAAACTATATTCTATTTCCAAATCCGCGAAATTTATATACTAATAAACCAGAATATATTGAACATTTAATTGCTTTCGAAGATGATAATAAGCCTATTTATAAGTATTATCGAATTATTACATAATTTATATATCCAATAATTGAAATATCAATAAAGGATTTCCAAAAAGATTTTCCATTTTTTATTAATACTTTGTACAAAAATAAGGCTAACAAAATTCAACCATTCAATATTCCTACAAATATAAATAAAGAAAATCCCGAAGGATTAGCAAATTGATTTAAACGTTACAAAAAAATATTCTTTTATTAAAAACCTACTAACAAATAGAAAAAGTATTTGATATCAAGATTCAACAATAAGCCTAAAGAATATCGATTAACTTTTGAATATATAAAGGAAATTAAACATGGAGATATATTTATTAAATAAAAAAGAAATCTATTATTATCGTATCTTTTGAACCATGAAAATACTTTAGCATTTGATTGGATTTATATTGGCAAAATGCAATTTAATATTGCGCTTCCCCAAAAAATCAATATAGTTCCGTATACAGTATGGCAAGCAACAGATTTCCCAATTCCAAAAGCTTTGATGTAGATAGTTTCTAAAATACTTCAAAATTATATTAATCAAAAAATATTCGAGTATTATAAAAGGCTATATAAAAACCCATAATTTCTGATTAAGAAAAAAATCCTTAGCATTTACAGAATTATTAATACTATTATCGAGTTAAACAAAATTATAATTCGGGATGTTAATCTTTTATTTGATATAGATACTTTCGTTGAAAATTTTGCAGGGTATATAATTGCTTTTTTGATCGATTTCTTTTTTGGTTATGATTAAATTCTTTTGGCAAAAAAGAATAGGAATATGATTGTATTTTAAACTCCGTTTGGTTTATTATAGCAAATAACTTTTCTATAAAAAGCGATAAACTTGATGGTTTAGTTTTGCAAGATTGTTTTAAAAATCTTAAGCAATCTTTTGTTAATTATAGTATTACTTTTTTTAAATAATATTGGGATCAAAAGTTTATTGAATAATTACAATATAAAGGAAATCGAAAATAAAGTTAAACACTTTGTTTTCGAGTACATTCAATTTATTAACAAAACATTTGAACGATTAGAAAAAGCGGGTTGTTTAATTGAAGCTAAATCAAAATAGTATATAAATAGAATCCAAATTGTTGGTTATATTTATAATATTGATGAGCAAACTTTTACAAATGCAAAAATCCAAAAGATTGTCGATTGGCTTATACTATTTAATAAGTATGATATTCGAATGTTTCTTAAAGTTTATATTTTCTTTTGGATCTAAATAAAGAATTTTGCCAAAAAAGCAAATCCTTTGTATCAATTATTAAAAAAAAATGCAGAGTTTATTTGAATAAAATTAAAATAATTTACTATAGATTCTTTAAAATATACTTTAACCTATACTTTTGCTTTTATGCTTTTGCAATATAGTAATCCGAAAAAAGTTAATGATATTGTTTGCAATATTAACATTAGTTTTAAAAAATAAAGCGTTTATTTGGATTAAATGCTCAATGAAAAAAAAACAATGATTTGTTTTGAAAATGGAATATAGAATATTATTGAAAGGAATTATAATACAATTAAAAGAGAATATTGTAATATTCTGAAAGCTTTACGAAAGTTTAAATTTGATTTTTACGATATGCATTTCATTCTCGAGATTAATGCTAAAGTTTTGGTTGTACAATTTAATTGTATTGCTATTGATTTACTTGAAACTTTGATTACAAAATGGATCGCTTGAATTCAATTGTTTGATTTTGAGGTTAGATATATCAAAGAAGTATTATATATTATTATCAACAAATTATTAAAACAATCTCGAAATTCTTTTAATTCTTCTAAAGATAAAATAGATATTGATAATTAGATTGTTGAAAAGCTTAACAATATTGTAACAATAGGTGATTTGCGAAACTTTACGAATTTGTAAAGTATTGCATTATACAACAAATATTTAGAAAATAATCGGAAAATCGCTTTTTATTTGTTAACTTTATAAAAGCCAATAGATATAACGATATTAGATTTTGAAAAGTTCAAAAAAAAAGCTTTGGGATTCAATATATAGAATAAATATTTGTTCAAAAATAGATCAAAGAATGTATCTCATCAACGAATTATTGATAATAAGAATAAATGTTTAGAATTGATTTCTTATTTGCATAATATATATAGTTACAAAAAAGTAAAAAGTATATTCAACAAAGTTTATTAATTATATTATTAAACGAATATATTTCAAAAAGTTAAAGCGTTTATTAAAACTTGTTTTAATTATCAATTTTGTAAATTAAATTTTAAAGAAAAGCTATTATATCCGATTTGAATTAATATATATTGAGTCAAATGCAATTTAAATATTATTTATATGCTTATTAACAATAGTTACAAGTATTTGATGGTTCTACGTAATAATCTTTTTGAATAGGTTAAAGCAAAGCCTTTGTATATTATCAATTTGAAGAATATTGCATTGTTTCTTTGGAATGTTATTTATCGATATAATATATTTGGAAAAGTTATTATAGATAGAAGATTTGAGAACAAAAATTATATAGAATATTTTGCGGCAAAATATGGAATTAATAGGGTCCAGATTTTAATATACAATTCGAAAGCAAATAAAACAATGAAATATAAATATCAATTATTAAAGAATAGCTTAATTAAAGCAATAAAAGAGAAAGGAAAATGATTTTAGTATTTGGATATTATTTTAATAGTTAATAAGGTTATTATTTATAAGCCTATCAACTTTATCTCTTTTTATATAATTTATAATCAATATCCTATTCTACCAATTGAAACCAAATATTGTACATAAAAAGTTTTAAACTGGGATATTATAAAAACGAGATCCGATTTGTTGATTATTCGCATACGCCAATTTGAGATAAAGAATAAAGATATTTGAGAAACTATATTGTACAAAAAGCGTTATCGATTCGATAAAAAAGAACGCTTTAACAAAGATTACAATATAACGGAAAAGAATATTAAATAAAGCGATATAGTTTTATATAATAATTTATTAAGCAAAATCAATATATCAAGAGAACGGAAACTTGCATATTGATAGTTTAGATTTTATTAAATAACAAAAGCAAATATAAACAAAGGTATTTATATCTTGAAAAAACTGAATGGAATTCGTTTGTATAGAATTTATACAAGCAATAGATTCAAGAAGTTTATTTAGCGTAATAATATAGTTATTTCGATAAAGCCGAACAAGATTGAAAATAACGATTTGGAGATTGAAAATCCTTTGAAAGCTTTAATTTCTTTGTTTAAAAAACTTATTAAACAAATTCTAAAAAATATAAATCAATTAATAAACGATAATCCATTATTTGAAAGGAATTAATTGTTTTGTTAATCTAATCTAGCTATCGAAATCCTTTTTCGCAAATTAGAATCTATATAAATAAAATCTTGAACTCCTCGAATTTGATGTAAAGCCTTAACTTTAGAGTTTAGCTTTATTAAAAGTATTAGTCTATATTGTCGTCCGATAGGTTGACCAAATCTTCTATATTGTCGTTCGATAGGTTAACCAAATCTTCGTTGCTATTATCTAATAGATTGGCTAAATCCTTCGAGATTATTATTCGAAGCCATTTGTAATCTATTACTTCACTTTAAATGAATAAGTTATTTGTTATCAAAAACAATATTATTCATTGATAAATAAGGCAATTACCCTGTTGATAAAATAATTTCCATTTCCTTTTGTTTATATCAAATCATTTGTTTTCCTTTATTGATTGTTTATATTACGTATTGCCTTCGTTTAATTTGTTTCTTTGTTATATTAATACTTTCTTTTCCCTTTTATTTCAATCCTTTCTTTTAATAACAATAATCTTTTTTATATATCATACCTCGATTTTCATATTTTTTTATATTATTAACTTTATAATTCTTCAACTTCGATATTAATTCTTTTGCTTTCAAACAATTGTTTTTTCTATTAATCTATTGATTCTTTAGCTTTTTTTGTACTTATAAATCTCATTTTCTTTATAATAATTCTTTACGTTTTTATATTAAATCTTTTATATCCCTTTGCCCTTTAATATTACAATTTCTCATTTTTGTTATATTCTTTGTTTTTTATAATAAATAAACTAAGATCTTTATTAATTGAAAAGATTAAACGCAATAAAGCCGATTAACAATTTACAATCTTTTTAACCGTTGTTGAAGTATGGTATATAGAAAAATTCAATTACTTTTTGCAGATTCTGAAATGATGCAAAAACCGATTTGCTGAATTGTAATATAGCGCGTATATTTCCTTTAATTATTTTGTATTGATTTTGCAATATAAATTTGAGAAAATTATAAATAAATCGATAACCAATATAGTTCGGGATAAAATGTAGCTTATTGTTGATGTTTCTCAAAAAGATTATTTAAAGAACAATATAGTTATTATCAAAAAAGTAAAGAATGCTTAATATAAATGTAAAGGATACTTAAATAATATTATAGATTATTGAACAAGATTTTCTATTGATAAACCTTTGATTTTATTATTTATCTTCAAATAAAGTTCTCGATTTGTTGAAGATTTATATACTATTGCTAGGATTTTCGGATCAATAAATACAATCAATAATATCAATAATAAGCTAATGCGTTGGTTATTAAAAGTATAAAAACAAAGATATTGTATTAATCGATGAATTATATCTTTTAAATTCAAGGAAATTGTTTTGATTGTATTAAAGAAAAAGGTTAAAATGGATTGAATTAATAAGGAAATTAAAGATTTAAGCTTTCTTTATAATAAGTATGATTTATTGAATATTGATAATGAACAATATCGATTGGAGATGCTTTTTCGATCTATATTTATATTCGAAATTGAAAATGTGGATTTGGATATTTCTACTAAATTGATAGATTACAATATAATGGTTTGGAAACATTTAAATATTAATATTCCGGTCAAAAAAGTTGATTATAAAACAAACTTAATGAACACTATAATAATTCATTATCGAACTTTTACTAAACTTAACAATTATATTGTTAAATATCAAAAGATCAATAAATATATTACTTTTAAAGTATACAAATGTTCCTTTGTAACTATTAACAACAATTTTATATAATTTCAAGCTTTATCAAAAAGATATATTATCAAACGAATCGATTAATATTAAATAACTAAACTAACTATTCGCCATCCGCCAAATATATATTTATATCATATTCAACAATTAATAAATGTTTTTAACTTGGAAATTATCCATTATAAAATAAAAAAGTTGGATAGTAGGTTAACGGAAGTTTATACGAAAAAAAATATAATCGATAAAATGTATATTTCTAAAGAGTTTTATAATTGGTTTAAACTTTATGCTATTACAAAAAAGGCTTAATATTAATAAACTTTTAGTTCGTTAACTTTTCAAAAGTTTTCTTTTAATAAAATAGATTTTTTTATACATTTAAATGTTCGCGGGATACCATTATTAATAAAATTTGTTTGAATCTTAACTTCGATACTAAATATTCTCAATGATTCGATTAAAAATAATATTCGATTTTTGATTAAGATATACTAATACCATTATCATTGAAAAAAAAAGGATTATAATTTTTTATATACAGTTTATTTCTCTTTAATACAACAAATTATACGCGTTAATTTGGTTTTTTAACAAAAAGCGGTTTTCCAAAGATTTGATGAGGAATATTGTTTATTAACAATTCTTTTCTCTATGATAAAATATATTTCGATTGGAAATTCTAATCATTTGTTTATATATAGCAATGCTTTAAACATTTTTGGTTCAAAAAAAAAGCGCAATCTATATGACGCAATTATATTCTTTGTTTTTTACAACGATTATAAAATCGAATATTGAGCCCATTCCTTTTTTGTTTTAGCGAAGAAAGCTAATATTTCTTGATTAATTAAATCAATTAAGGTTTTTCCCAAAGCTTTGTTATTTGATGCTGGAGAATAACAATCATTATTATCCAAAACTAACTTTAAGGATTATAAAGTTATGAAAAAAAATGTGAAATTGAATTAGAAAGTTATTATAAATTTAATAGATATATTAGCCCCAAGAATAATTGTTAAAATTAGTACAGTTGCTATAAGCATTAAGTTTTTATATGCTTTTATAATCCTTTATATAATTGTAATATATAACGACAATGATTAACCTTTGCTCTTTTTTGAAAATAGTATATTATATCCAGTAGTATTTAAATCATATTGTGATTTGATGCCAATCTTTAATAAAAATATATCGAAAAGAAGAAGATTTGTAATATCTAACTTTTCGATAGATATTCGCATATTTTTTGCATATTTTATTAAACAAGTATTTGTAAGAATTTTGTTTTAGAATGATACATTAATAAAGAAAAGCGCTTTGGAATTATTATAGAAATCGAAAAAATAGTTTAATTTGTAATACAAAGAATCAAAAAAAAATACTTTAGTTCTTTTTGTACAAACTTTTAAAGAAATGAAAAGATAAAAAAAAATATATAAAAAACATTTATTTTTTGGTTGTTTAACAATAGCTTATATATCAAAACTAAATATCAATCTTTTTATAAATAAAGAATTTATTACCTTTTTCCATTTTACTCTTAATAGCCAGAAGTTTGATCGTTTATGTTTTCTAAGCCTTAGCATTTATAATTCTCAAAACGAATCCTTTAAAAATAATAGAAATCCAGGATTTTTAAAGAAAAGATAATACATTAAGGAAAAGATTTCATTACAATGATCTATTCGCAAATCAAAATTGTTTTACATGTTGAAAAAATCGCTTATTATACAAAGCAAGTGATTATAGGTTCTCGAAATGTTTAAAATCGAAATGATGAATTCGAAATGCAATGGATTTGCAAAAAGATACTTTGCGAATTTGTAAAGTTTGGCAATCGGTATTAAAGGATATTAAATCAATGGATTTTGTTGAAGTATTTTATTGGTATAATAGGATAGATATATTGGTTTATTTGTTAATATATAGATTTGGTTGGATTTGTTTTTTATGATTTCTTTTGTTTTTGTTTTTAATTAATCGAAATCGATTAACAAATAAAATAAAAAGAAATATAAGATTGCAGAATAGCTTCGACCATTCGGATCTAATATCTTTACATAACCTCGCTTTTTATAAAGAATATTTATACTCCTTTTACATTGTATTTTAGATCACTATATTATATTTTGTTTACTAAATTTTATTTTCTTTATCATCCTCTTTCTTGATTATATATATATCCATTATAATCTAGATTGTTCATCTTGATTGTTCTTCCCTTCTTCGTTATCCATAACCAATCTAATTGACCCTAACCCTTACTCCCTTTTTGTTGTATTACTCTCTCCCAGAAAGCCATTCTTTTTGTTGTTTTTGATTGTTGTTTCCACCTCTCACCTTCTTCCCTTTTACAATATCGATAGACGTAGTACAAATAAAGTTTGATTTATTTATATAAATTAACTTTTTTGTAATAAAAAATAAAGATAATCTATTTTATCAATCGATCGATAATTATAAAAACATTATCATAACTATGCTTGTTCTTATTGAAATTGCAATAGTTTATAATAACATTTTGTTATACTTATTCAAAAACGAGGAGCAAATATAACAAACCAAAAATGCAATCTTATAGTACGGAATTGCATTTACAAATGTAACAATTATATATATATTAAGCAATTGTTATAAGTATACCAAACCAATAATATTGTTTTGATAATAAAAAATAAATTTTCTTAATTCCAAAATGTATTATAGAAACTAAATCATAAGTTTCTCGAATAAGGAATATACGAAGATTCTCCAAATCGAGCATTATCAAGCAATTGTTATACAATAATAAATTATTTTAAAAGGCAAAATGTTTATAGTTTTTAAATACTTCAATTTGTAGAGTTTATAAATTATCAAAAAAGCAATTAGCGTTAAGGATGCGATTAACAATATTAAAATAAAAAACAATAAAAACTAAATCTATAATAAATAGTACATTATCGTTGATTTTCTTCTTTAAATCGTTCTATATAATCCTTATATCGATTTGATTGTTTTTTATAAACTATTAAAAGCAATTTTTTTTTTTGTTTGATTTTATATATCGAGTTTATTAATACAATATATAAAAGCATTAATAAAAAGATTGTTTTTACTAGAACAATATATAATAACGAAATTGTAATTAGTTAACAATTCGGTTTATCGAGTTTATCGAATATTTAAAGTTTTAATGGTTATAAAGTATTTCAAAACTTTATAATTTGTATAAACTCGAACTTAATGAAGAAAGCTAGTTAGTTTTGATTTCTAATAGCTAAAAGAGTATATTATCGATAATATCTTTTTGTTGTAAACCTTATAGTTTAATTCAATAAGAACCATAGTTTTAAAGAAGTATACTATAAATAACCAATCGTTATTATACTTTTAAAAAAATATATTAACGATTACTTCATCCATGTTACGCTTCCGCTGCCCGGTTGGCATAGTAGATGTTCCGGTGCACGTATACAACATTACGGTTCACATGCTTAATTAGCGAGTATATACCATATACGTATCCTGCTTATACAATTCATATATATATAACAATCTCTTCTTCATAGTATAGTTAAATAGTAATAAATTCTAAGAACTTTATTAACTTTGTTTTAAACAGTTTTTTTATAATATAAACGTTATATTATTTACTATTCAAATATTAAATTGTTTTAGCTATCTAATGGCTATTTAAAAGAATACTTCCTTCAATAATATTTTCTTAGAAATGCTTTCAAGTAACGAAATCGTTTATTTATAGGAAGAAAATTAATACTAAATCTAGTTTAACGGCGATATACTTCTTATTACTTTCGGAAATCCTTTTACTTTTCTTTTTTTTTCGATATATTTTGTTCTTTTTTCGATAAGTTTAATACTAATATCATTGCATCTCCTGGCTAGGATACTATATCAATAAGCTTTACATTCGCATTATCAATTTTCTGTTTTATTTTTAGTTTTACTTTTAATATAATTATTTGAAATTAAAATCGAAGAAAAAATAAAGAGATAAAACAAAAAGCAATACCTTCTTTATAATTTGTTTTTATTCCAAAAAGTACTTTTTGCAACTTTACTTTGTATATCCTCGATTCTTAGGATTGCAAAAACGAATATGCTATACAAAAAGTTTTCCTTGTTTAAACTATAGAAATTAAACGATTACGTAATAAGGTTGTATATAGTATTGTTTTTATTACTTCTTTTTTTCAATCTTTTTTTTCTCGGAACAATTCTTTCTTTTATTGAAATTAATTGATACTTCATTGTAAAAAAACAATATTAATCTTGCAAAAGTTGTAAAAAAACTTCGAGGAGATTATAGATTAATAACTTTAATAACCTTGCTCTTAGTTTTTCGCCTTCCGAATTTGGTAATAATCGTTGCGTTAAAGATAATTAATTCTTTATTTACAAATACAACTCTTTAAACCCTTTATATTCCTTTTATTTTATTTATTCGTATTACTCCAAAATAACTAACTTTACTAAAAAGCTAAACAATAGTGTAGAACCCTAAACAAGTTTGTGAAACATATTTATTCTTAAACGTTTTGATTTGTATGCTAATATTTTCGATTCAAAGATGACTTAACATATCTATATCATGAACTAAATAGAATTGAAAGCCCAAAAGTATCTTTATACATTGTATACACAAGTTCCTTGTTTTATTAATACAGAACTAGTATATTAATTAACTGCAATTTATAATAATTCTATAAAGATTAAATATGCTTATACTTAATATAACCATTGAAAGATATTTAACAATTCTTTTACTTAATATAGCCATTTCTTAGAATAGTATAAAACCTTCAAACTTTTAATAACTTAAACTAAGATCATCAACAATATTTAGCTATTCAAAAATCTCGAAAACAAGATTTTCGATTATTTAGTTTGAACTATAGCTTTCTACAAGAACAATTGTTTCATTACAAAAAAACTAACCAACAAATTAATCAAAATTAATAAAAACAAAATCTTTATACAAAAAAGAAACAAATATTATACTTTTCGAAAGCTTATTTCTACTAAAAAACCATTTACTATAATATTAGCTTACTTTTTTTAAACGAATCGAAGCGCTAATTATTCTAATACTAGTATAATTTAATATATTTAATCCAAATCGTTTTATTCATTACACAATACTTCAGCGGGATATACTGGAATTTTTAAGAGTTTAATCTTTAAAATTTTTACCCGGAATATCGCTTTTTCTTCTACTCCCAAGGTTTACTTTTAAACATTGTAAACAAACTTTTATAAGATGAAGACGGATATCCTTATTGATTTCGTTGTTGCTATCAACGATAAGTTTATTAAAGATTTCCATAACGTTGAGGATCATTTTGATCTTTAGATATACATTGAAAACGTTAAATCAATGTATTAAACGAAAGATATCTATTTAAAAGCAAGCGTTTAAACAAAAACTTCTTTTTGAGTACTATCAAAGATATACAATTCTTTGATCTAACCAAACTAATGGAAGGTTAGGCTATAACTTTACCTTATATTCTTTTCAAAAACGGATACTCTTTTAGATTGAATACTTTTTTTAACTTTAAAGCAAATAGATATATTTTTGTTGATATTATGCTCTTTACTTTCTTATTTCCATTGTTTAAATCATATTATTATTCACTTGAAACTTCTATTAGTGTTAAAGGTTACAACAACGTGTAGAATTATGTTATTATTTATTATACTTTTTTTAATCTTTTGATCAATAGTTAAAAGCAATTATTTATTCCATTTCTTATTATAGACTTAGGTTTTTATAGTATTATACTAAGTAAATTGTGGTTTTCAAAGTTGCAAGCAAAGTTCAACTATTTTAATCAACGCCTTGAATAGCCCTTTAGAATAATTATTTATATACTTTTTGAATCAAAACCTATTGCTTTTAAAAAGTGATTTGAAGTAAAAGAAAATCAACCGATTTGTATAACAAAATGTTGATCGGAAAGATAACAAGTTTAACGTTTATTAATAACAACGAAACGCTTAGTTTAAATTTATTACTGTATTCATGGTATAACCCTTCGATTCTATATTTACAAAGAAACTTGATTCTTTTTTTTCTTTTTCTTTTTAACAAATATTTGAGAAAACTTTTTAACAATTGTTTAAGAAAGTTTGTATTGCAAAATCGCAAAAACTTTACAAATTGTTGCTTTATTTTCTATTCAACATTATCAATATCTACGCTTTTACGCCCATACAATTTGAACTTTTGTATAAAAGATACAAGTATAATAAGCTTTTCGCTATCATTTTTAACAATATCGAAGTTGTTACATAAAAACGTTGATAAAAATAAAACCAAAAGGATTAACTCCTAGTTGCTATAAATGTTTATTAGTATATTAAATCTTAATCACATTTGAATAATGTTTTTGTTGTTATTAACAAAGAATCTTTAATTTCTTTGATATACAAAGCTTTCCAAAAGGCTTTTTTCAAAGTTGATTTAAATATGCTATTATTTTATTATTTATACAATCACAAAATTATACTGGAAAATAAAAAGGAAAAAGCTTTGAAATACAATCCATTTTACAAAATATCGTTAAAACAATTAAAAATTGTTAAAGAATATTTAATTGATAATTTGGTTAAAGGATTTATAAAATTTAGTCAAACTCTTTATACAATATCCATTTTGTTTATTCAAAAAACTAATAATATATTTCGATTTTGTATCGATTTTCGTTTATTGAACTTTTTCACTCGTAAGGATTGATATCTTTTCCTTTTGATTAATAAAATATTTATACGCTTTGTCAATACGAAGATTTATATAAAGTTTGATATTCATCAAACCTTCTATTGGATTAGGATAGATTTTGCTTTTAAAGAATATATTATATTTTGCACGCGTTACAATTTTTATAAATACAAAATCGTATCATTTGACCTTACAAACGGCTTAGCAATCTATTAAAAGTATATAAACGATATATTTTTCGATTATTTAGATATGTTTTGTATTGTTTACTTTAACGATATTTTGATTTACTTTAAAAACAAAAAAAATCATTAAATTTAAATTAAACTAATCCTGGTTTGATTCGAGGTTGTTGACTTTTAGGTTAATTTCAAAAAATGCGAATTCAATATTAAATATACCAAATATCTTGGATTTATTATTTTCATCGAAAATATTGAAATTGATTTAGAGAAGATAGAAGTAATTGAAAGTTGAATATACTCTATAACCGTTAAAGGAGTTCAATTATTCTTTGGTTTTTGCAATTTTTATCATCGTTTTATCAAAAACTACGGTATTATAGCTAAATTTTTGATAAAGTTTATCAAAGCCAATACCCCGTTTTATTTCAACGATTTGTACTGTAATACGTTCAATATTCTGAAACAAAAGCTTACTTCCGCTTCTCTACTTTAACACTACAATTACAATTTTCTTTGTATACTTGAAACCAACGTTTCGAATAAAGTAATCGTTAGTATACTCTTTCAAAAGTATAATAACGATTAACTATTTGTAGTATATTTCTTTAAAACCATAGTCTTTGTTAAATTAAATTATAAGGTTTATAATAAAGAGATGTTATTAATAATACGCTTTTTTGGCCATTGAAAATCAGAATTAATTGGTTCTCCTTATCAAGTTCAAGTTTATATAGATTACAAAGCTTTGAAATACTTTATGATTATTAAAACTTTAAACGCTCGATAAGTTTAATGAGCTGAATTGCTAATTAATTACAACTTTGTTATTATATACCATCCCGGCAAAGATAATCTTTTTGTTAATGCTTTTACATATTGCGTTAACAAGTTTGATATACAGAATTAAACGAAGAAAAAGAATCGCCTTTAACAACTTATAAAAAACAATCAAATCGATACAAAGATTATATAGAATAATCTAAGGAAGAAGATTAACGATAATGTATTATTTACTATAAACCTAGCTTTTGTCGCTTTTTACTTCAATATCATTAATCGCATCCTCGATATCAACCGCTTTCTTGATAATCTATAAGCTCTACAAATTGAAGTATTCAAAAACCATAAACACTTTATTTTCCAGGACAGTCTACTACTATTCGACAATCATTTGATGGTGCTCGATTCGGAGAACCTCCGTACGTTCCTTATTCGAAAAGCCTATGATTTAGTTTTTATAGTATATTCTGGAATCAAGAAGATTTACTTTTTATTATCAAAATAATACTATTGGCCTGGCATGCTTATAACAATTGCTCAATATATATGCAATTGCTATATTTGCAAATATAGTTCTATACCGCAAAATTGCATTTTTGGTTTGCTACACCCGCTCCTTATTCCTAAACAAATATGGCAAGATGTTATTATAAACTATTATAGTTTTAATAAGAATAAACACAATTACAATAACATTCTTGTAATTATTAATTGATTGATAAAACAAGCCATTTTTATTCTCTATTACAAAAAAGTTGATTTATATAAGCAAACCAAGCTTTATCTGTACTATGTCTATCGATATTATAGAGCCCCTAGATCGATTATATCAGATAAAGGTCTTCAATTTATTTCAAAGTTTTGATAAAAATTCAATCGATTGCTAGATATTGATATTAAGCTTTTTATCGTTTACCATTTTCAAATAAATGGTTAAATAAAGATTTATAATTAATATTTGCAATAACGTTTACGCCTATTCGTCAATTATTATCAAAACGATTAATCGGAATTCCTATTTATAATGGATTATATTTAGTTTACTCTTTTATACAAATCTCTTGAAGGTTTATTGCCTTTCGAAACTCTCTACGATTACCCTCTACATAATAGTTGGGATTAGAATATCAAGGATAGCTTTTCAATAAGAAATATAAATGTTTAGGACGCCCGCAAATTCGCTAAATGCAATTAAATAATTGTTGCCTACATTAAAGAAAGTATCCTTCGAGTTTAAGAGAAAATAACCCGGTTTACCAATTTATATCGTTATACTGTAAACTTCAATATTGAAGATTATGTATGGTTGAATATAAAGGATTACTCTACCCAATGATCCTTTAAAAAGCTTGATTATCCTACTTAAGATTGATTCAAGATTATAGATTAAGTAAGTAGCTCCTTTCACTTTGAACTTCTCGCCATTATAAAGATATATTTAGTGTTTCCGCTTGATAAGCTTTGAAAGATTTACAATGATTTTCTCTTTGATTAAATTTAAAAGTTTCCATTGTTTATTAATATTATTAATAATTTTGAATAGGAAATAAAGAAAGTTTTTGTTGTCAAAAAAACCTGTAACTTTTTACGATACTATATTTCCTGGCTTAACGTTGATGCTGATTTTACCTAGTACTCCGCTTTTGATTTGAAAACTGCCTTTTACAAATTATATGATTTCCATTGAGCGAACCCTATATTACCCAATCTTCCTACTCTATTGCTCGAATAGATCAAACTCTACAAGAATAAAGAAAATGATTACGATTATATTAATAATAATAAGTTTATATCCGCCGTTAATCGAATATATTTCTTCCAAATTATTTTGTAATTACAATTATTCGAAGAAATTTTTATATTACGTTAAATTATTGTTGCTATTATTAATACTAATTAAAATAATGTAATCTTTGATATAGTATAAAAAAAAAAGGAATCTTTGAAATAAATACAAGATGATCAATCCTTATCACTTTATCTAACTAAAAGATAAACAAAGTTACTAAAAAAGAAAAAAGAAATACCATTCATCTAAAACGAAATACTGTTTGAAATGCCTCAACCTCTAACTGTAGTTCCAAAACCACCTTTTTCAACGCTTGCTTGCGCTTTTCCTTTCATCCAAGCCTTTTGCGCACCCGGTATCTCTCCAATTCCTTTTTATGGATTTTTTCTATACACTCCTTTTTCTTTTTCGCCAGAATTCCTTTCAATACTTTCTTCGAGAATTTATACTTAAACTCTGCTTACAAAACCATTTATTTCTTTGTTAATAACATTACAAAAAACAATTAAAGAAAAAGATAATTTATTTTCGCCCCTCGTTCATAGATCAATAATACTTTGCAATATTTCAGAAAATCGCTTAACAATTGACCCTTCAGAACTTTTTTATATCTTTGCCTTTAATTAAAACAAAAAAAACAAAGCTTTCCCTTCTGCTTTAGTATAATATAATATCTTCTTTTTAAGTTCTCTATAAAGCAATTTTGTATATATAGTATATACATACTCTTGAAATCCTTAAAACAATTGTTAATAACAAACAACGGTTTTGTAGATAACTTTAATAACAATTTAACCAACTCTTTGTACAATTTATAATGTATTATTTTAAACATATTATTGTTATCGTTCTTTGATTAACTTGGAATCTTTGCAATAGGCTTTTTGCTGTTGCTACTAATCTAGATCAGCATTGTAAATACCCGATCCTATTACTATTATTATTATTGTTTTGTTATTGATACTCGATTTTATTATTGTTATTGTTATTGTTTTAATATAGCTTTTTATCGTAAAAAACCTTTGTTAACAAGATTTTACATTAGTAATTTAAATGCTTAAATGTATACTATTGTTGTATCAAATTAATGTTATAGTTTAATGCTTAAAAGAAAAAGGAAAATTAACCTATAGAATCAATTGAAAAACCTTACTTATCAAAACCATTGTTGCTTTTTGTTATTTGATCTTTTTTATTATCTTTGTAATCTTGCTTTAAAGAAAAGAAAAAAGAAAAAGAAACCTTAATTACAATAAGCGTTTTTAATTTCAATTGCTTCATTGTTAACGCTGCTCGTATATTTATTATACTTTTACATTGCCTCTGCTTTTTAGTAAAGCTTTTACTTAACAACCCTTTCGCTATACTCGGCATAGAGTTGTTCGATTTATTGGTGTAGAAAGATATACTCAAGAAAGCAATAAATTTGATAAAGAAATTGAAATGATTTGGATATAGATTTAGGTTTACAATGAAAAGAAGCTTTTGTTATATGCTTTTTCAATACAAGTATTATTTTGTCGTTTCGAAATGCCGAATAAGCACTCATTTCGTTGCAAAATGCCTATATGTATATTGTTGTTTAAGAATAAGCAAATACAACTATATACCTTGCAATAACAATTGTAAAGTTTATAACAAACACTTTTTGTTTGATTTAATTGGTTGGCAAATACTGTATAAAGTATAATACAAAATTATTAACGGATAATTGCTTAAGGATAAGTTCTACTGAAGAAGGGGGTAGTATCACGTTTCTGTTGCTTGGTTGGCATAGTAAACGTTTTAATGCATGTATACAATGTCACGGTTTACATACTCGATTAGCAAGCATATGCCGTATATATATCCTGTTTATACGGTTCATATATATATAACAGTCTTTTCTTTGTAGTATAGTCAGGTAGTAGTAAATTCTAAGAACTCTATTGACCCTGTTCTAAACAGCTCTTTTACGGCATAAGCGTTACAATTCAAAGCGTTGATTTCAAATATACAAGGAAAGTTGTAATCGTAATATTAAAGCAAAAAAACGGAAATAAGTTTTTGTTTCAAAACATTAAATATATTGCGATACAAATCATCGAAATAGAACAGAGTATTGGTTTTGGTAAGCTTTGTTAAAGGTTTAGCTATAATATTATAGTTTTTGATAAAACAACGATAGAAATTATAAAAACCAAAGAATAATTGGATTCTTTTGATAGTTATAAAATATATTTAACTTTTAACTACTTTTATCTTTTTTAAATCAACTTTAACATTTTCGATAAAAATGATAAATTCGAAATATTTGGTATATTTAATATTGAATTCATATTTTTTAAAGTTGACTTGAAAACCAACAATTTTGAATCAAATCAGGATTAGTTTAACTTAAACTTGGTAATCTTTCTCGTTCTCAAAGTAGATTAGAATATTATTAAAATAAGCAATGCAAAATATATTTAAATAATCGAAAAGTATATCGTTTATATACTTCTAATAAATTGCTAAACTATTTATAAAGTCAAATAGTACAATTTTGTATTTGTAAGAATTATAACGTATACGAAACATAATATATTCTTTAGAGGTAGAATCCATTTTGATCCAATGAAAGGCTTGATGAATGTCGAGTTTTGTATAAATCTTCGTATTAGCGAGATGTACAAACGTTTCGTTGATTAAAGGAAAAGAATATCAATTCTTACAAATGAAAAAGTTTAACAAGCAAAAATCGATACAAAATCGAAATGCATCATTAGCTTTTCGAACAAACAAAACAAATGCTGTATAAAAAGTTTGGCTAGGCTTTATAAATCCTTTAGCTAAATTGTTAGTTAAATATTCTTTAACAACTTTTAATTGTTTCAACGATATTTTATAAAATGGATTGTATTTCAAAGCTTTTTCTTTTTCATTTTTTAGTATAATTTTGTGATTATATAAACGGTGAGATGGTAGTACATTCGAATCGACTTTGGAAAAGGCTTTTTAGAAAGCTTTATATACCGAAGAAATTGAAGGTTTTTCGTTAATAATAGCAAAAGCGTTATTTAAATATAATTGAAATCCAGTATATTAATAAACATTTATAATAACTAGGAATTGGTTCTTTTGGTTTTGTTCTTATTAACGTTTTTGTATAATAGTTTCGATATTGTTAAAAGTGATAGTGAAAAGCTTGTTGTATTTGTATCTCTTATACAAAAGTTCGAATTATGCGGGTGTAAAAGCATAGATATCGATAATGTTGGATAGAAGATAAAATAGCGATTTATAAAGTTTCTATAACTTTGCAATGTAAGTTTTTTTGAATAGTTGTTGAGGAGCTTTTTCGAGTATTTGTTAAAAAGCTTTCTCGAGTATTTGTTAAAAAGAAAAAAGAAAAAAAGGATCGAGTTTCTTTGTAGATATAGGGTTGAAGGATTGTATTGTGGATACGGTAATAGATTTGAACTAAGTGTTTCGTTGTTGCTAATAAATGTTAAGCTTATTGTTTTTTCGATTAACGTTTTGTTGTACAAATTGATCGATCTTTTTCTATTTCAAATCATTTTTCGAAAACAATAGGTTCTAACTCAAAGAGTACGTAGATGGTTGTTTTAAAGGCTATTCAAAGCGTTGATTAAAGCAATCGAGTTTTGTTTACGATTCTAAAAGCTATAATTTATCTAATATAATATTGTAAAAACTTAGATTTATAATAAAAAATAGAACGAATAATTGTTTTCGATTATTGATTAAAAGATTGAGAAAAGTATAATAAATAATAACGCGATTTTGTATGTTATTGTAATCTTTAACATTAATAGAAATTTCAAGTAAGTAATAATGTAATTTAAATAATAGAAATAAAAGAATAAAAAGTATAATATTAATAAAAACGTATTCGTTTGCTTTAGAGTTAAGGAAAACACTCGATTTGAAGAAATATCCGTTTTTGAAAAGAATATAAAGTAGAATCATAGCTTAACCTTTTATTAGTTTGATTAAATTAAGAAATTGTATATCTTTGATAACATTTAGGAAAAAATCTTTGTTTAAACGCTTACTTTTAAACGGGTATCTTCCATTTGATACGCTAATTCAATGTTTTCAATGTGTATTTAAAGATCGAAATGATCTTTAACATTGTAGAAGTTTTCAAAGGATTTGTTATTAATAGCGATAACGAAATTAATAAAGATATTCGCTTTTATTTTATAAAAACTTACTTATAATATTTAAAAGTAAACTTTGAAAATAAAAGAAAAAACAATATTCCAGATGAAAACTTCAAAAGTTGGATTTTTGAAAGTTCCAATATATCCCGCTAAAGTATTATATAATGAGTAAAACGGTTTGGGTTAAATATATTGAATTGTATTAGTGTTAGAATAATTAACGCTTCGATTTGTTTGGAAAGGGTGGATCGATATTGTAGTGAATGGCTTTTTAATAAAAGCAGGTTTTCGAGGAGTATAATATCTATTTCTTTTTTATATAAAAACTTTATTCTTATTAATTTTGGTTAATTTATCAATTAGCTTTTTTATAGTAAAACAATTGTTTTTGTAAAAAGCTACAATTTAAACTAAATAATCAAAAATTTTGTTTTCGAGATTTTTAAACAATTAAATATTATTGATAATTTTGGTTTAAGTTATTAAAAGTTTGAAGGTTTTATACTATTTCAAAAAGTGACTATATCAAATAGAAGAATCGTTAAGTATCTTTCAATGGTTATATTAAATATAAACATACTTAACCTTTACAGAATTGTTGTAAATTGCGATTAGTTAACGTACTAATTCCGTATTAGTAAAACAAAGAATTTGTATATACAATATATAAAAGTGCTTTTAAGCTTTTAACTCTGTTTAGTTCATAATATAAACATATCGGGCTATCTTTGAATCGAAAGTATTGGTATACAAATCGAAGCGTTTAAAAACAAACATACTTTACAAACTTACTCGAGGTTTTATATTATTGCTTAGCTTTTTGATGAAATTAGTTACTTTAAAATAATATAAATAAGTGAAGTAAAGGGAATATAAAAGATTTGAAAAGCTATACTTACGAACAAAGAATCGATTATTTTTAATACAACAATTATTACCAAATTCGAAAAGCGAAAAACTAAAAGCGGGGTTGTTAAAATTGTTGATTTGTAATCTCCTCGAAGTTCTTTTACAACTTTTACGAAATTGATATCGCTTTTTTGTAGTAAAGTGTTGATTAGTTTCAATGAAAGAAAGAATTGTTTCGAGGAGAGAATTGAAAGAAAAAGTAACAAAAGTAATGTTATATGCGATTTCATTACGTAATTGTTCAATTTCTATAGTTTGAGTAAGGAAAACCTTTTGCATAGCGTATTCGTTTTTGCGATCCTAAAAATCGAGGATATGCAAAGTAAAATTGCAAGGAATACTTTTTGAAATAAAGATAGATTGTAAAGAAAGTATTGCTTTTTGTTTCGTCTCTTTACTTTTTTCTTAATTTTAACTTCGAATAGTTACGTTAAAAGCAAAACTAGAGATAAAACGAGGAGCTAGTAATATGAATACAAAGCTTACTAATGCGATAGTTCGGCCAAAAGATACGATGGCGTTAGTATAGGATTTGTTAGAAAAGGAATAAAGTATATCGAAAGGAAAAGAAAAACAAAAGAACTTCCAAAAATAATAAAGAATATATCGCTGTTAAATTAGATCTAGTATTGATCTTCTTTTTGTAGGTAAACAATCTTGTTGTTTGAAAGCGTTTCTAAAAAGGTATTATCGAAAAAAGTATTTTTTTAAATAATTATCAAATGATTAAGACGATTTGATATTTAAATAGTAAATAATGTAACGTTTATATTGTAAAAAAGCTATTTAAAACAAAATCAATAAAGTTCTTAGAATTTATTATTATCTAATTATATTACGAAAGAGAGATTGTTATATATACATAAACTGCATAAGTATAATATATACACGGTACGTGCTTATTAATCGAGCATGTGAGCCGTAACGTCGTATATGTGCATCGGAACGTCTGCCATGCCAGTCGGGCAGCGGAAGCGTGACAAATATATTCAAATGTTGATTGCTTATCGCTATTTATTTACAGAACTTCGAATTTATATTTCTATTTTTATATTAAAAATAAGCTTTATAACTTTTATAAAATACTTTAATTAGAAAAAAGATAATTGGTTTAATATTTAACGCTTCAATTTGTTAAATAATCGAATATCGAATTAGTATAATAATAAATAGTTTTCTTTTTGTAATGCTTATCATTGAAATAATTATAAAAATGCTTTTTCTTCTTTATTTAATAAAACTTTTATTTCTATTAAAAGCGTTGATATTAACAAAATCAAATTTGAGATGAAAGATAAAGCAATTGTATTCAACAAAAAACCATATTAATAGAAAGATTTTCAACAAAATCAAAAATCAAAGGGTTAATAAGCTTACAATATTAAAGAAAATACTAAAAAGGATGTAATTGAGTATATAAACAATAATAATAACAATCCTTATAATTAAACTTATTATCAAGGTCTAGAGATTGAAGAAAAGAATCAAAATTCAGGATTATATGATGATGAGAATAAAGATTTGAATGTACAAAATATTTATTTTGTACAATTTATCCTTAAACCTATAAAGAAAAAAGTGTTTCAAAATATAACTATTCAAAAATGTTATTTGCCAAATACTAGCATTTTTAATTTTAGCGAGGAAAATCAAAAGTTAAAAAGTACTTTTTTAATCTTCGATTTTAACCATCAATTTAATTCAACATCAATATTTCTTTTCATTAATCAAAATAAAAGTTGATATAAATATCAAATATACAATATTGAATTTCGCTTTGAAAATAAACTTCACAATCATCTTCGAGATCAATATTCAAAAATACGATCTATCAAATCAATTACAAAACAAATTAATACTTTATCAACTTTTACTAAGCATTCTTTATTTGTCATCATCGATAAACTCGATAAAATAAATTCTTTTATTGATTTTCGATTATCGCAGATTATAAAATCCATTACTATTAAAAGTTCAACTTTGTTAAGATATACTTTTCGAAAGCAAAGATTTGTATAAATCAAAATCTTTTTAAGCAATCCATAGAATAAGATATATAACGTTTGTTTCGATACAAATTGTAGGATAAGTTTAATTGATAAAAATTTTCTTTTTGAAATATATTTAATTATCAAAATATATATAATAGATTAGAATATAAAAATATGCAGATTGGGATTTTAAATATATAATACCAATCAATTCTACAAATTGAAGTTTTTTTTATTAACAATAAATAATCTTTTCGTATATTTTTGTTGCAAGATCTATATTGTTAATATATTAAATACTAAAATTCTGCTGGGTTTAAATATTGTTGTTCTAGAAGAATGAATAATAGATTTTGATTATTAATTGTTAATATTGCTATAATATACAGGTTTACAAATCGAGATTCTAATAATAATCAAAAACGAAAAGAGAAAGATCCCAATTTATACAAAAAAAAAGATCGTTATTCTTTTTCACTCTTAAGCCTTCGTAAATGTAACAAACAATAAAAACAATGATTTGATATTATCAATTTATAATATGATTTATAAATTTATTCGACAAAATAATTTTATTTCTTTTATATATTTGATGTTAGAAGAATGTTATACTATAATAATGGAAAACCCAACGAATAAAAAAATAGTGGTATAGAAAAACTTCAAATTGGAAGAAATTATTGATTTTAATGTTAAAGCAATAACAACTATCAACGAAATTTATATTTATTATCTAACTTAAATCTCTTTAATTATTTTTTCTTTTATAAAACATTTTTTAACCAAAAGTTTATTAGCGGCAACTATAACTTTAATCTATTAAACTTCTAATTCTATAAAAAAAAGTTTTATTTTTGCAAAACAAAAAAATATTCTAAATAACGATATAACAGTTTTTAGGAATGTTTTACAAACTAAATAATTTCAAAAAATTATCGATATTTATTCTTTAATATAAAAAAATCGAAAGAGATTTGCGAAAGTTAAAAAAAGCGAAAAGCTTTAGATCGATTTTTGTGAAAATTGGGAATAGAGATTTAAATCAAGAAAAGCTAAAGTTTATTCATTCGATAGAGCAAATCAAACTTTAATCAATAAAACCTTCGATAAACTTCACAAACAAAAGAGATTTAAATGGATATTTAAATCAACGCCATTTAATTTTCCTATATTTTGTATATACAAAACAATGATCGATATAAATAGATTGCTATTAAAGAAAAATCGAATTATTGTTAATATTAAAGTCTTGAATCAAAT
Organism: Monilinia aucupariae; assembly: GCA_002162555.1. Taxonomy (NCBI): domain Eukaryota; kingdom Fungi; phylum Ascomycota; class Leotiomycetes; order Helotiales; family Sclerotiniaceae; genus Monilinia; species Monilinia aucupariae. Next base: position 1,610,841 of record NGKF01000003.1, read on the forward strand.
CGCTATTTCAAATGTATATCCAATTCCAATTTAGATCGATATTATCTTTGCGGTTACAGATTGCTCTTTCATTTCTATAATTGATTATGCTAATTTTTTTTACTAATGGTATATTAAAAAAGATCATTAAAAATACTTTATTATATTATCTCATCGAAAGCAAAAAATATTCATATATGCAATAATAGGATTTCGGAATTCATTAATATATATTCAATATCGAATCGATATTGTTATTCGATTCGAAAAAGACTTTGTATAAACTTATATTGATAATATTGTTGTTTTTAACCGTATATTTAATAACCATTTGAAATATCTTTAATAAATATTCTAGCAATTTCTAAATAACCATATTGTATTAAATCCGAAAAAATGCTTTTTATTATATCCCTCGATTATTTTGCTTAAACAAAAAGTTAATGTTTTGGGTTTTGCGTTTACGATAGATAAATTAGCAATTATTTAAACTTTAACTTTTTTGCAAATATTGAAACAATTTGAGTATTATTTGGGGCTAACAAATTATTTGCAATAATATATTCCTTATTATATAAAGCTTTTTGTAAAGTTGTAAAAGCGAAAATGCAAATTTAATCGAACTTTGCGAAAACGAAAAGAAAACAAAATTACAAAAGCAAAACGAAAAAGAAAAGTTGTAATAGCAAAGTTTAAAGATATTACAATGAAAAAAAAACAATTATTTAATACATTTTAACAAACTTTTCGAGAGTTTGCGATTCTTTATTATATTAACCTCGAAAAAAGATTATATATCGATGTAGATATATCAAAAAATAATATCGGGGATATAATTTATTATTTTGATATCAAATCTCTTACTCAAAAATCGATACAATTTGTTATGTTTTTGTTTCGATTTATTATATTCGCAAAAGTTAATTATTGGCTTATCGAATTGAAGATTGTAAGTTTGTACTGGATAGTTTTCAGGGTTAGATATCTAATCAAATTATTAAAGCTTTTAATTATTATCTATACGGATTATTCTGCTAGTATTTAAATTGCTATTCAAACATTTATAAATATTTCATCTTTGGTTCAATTGAACTTTCGCTATTTATAAAGTTTAGAATATTTTTTTAGATTTTGTTTAAAAGTATAATATAAATCTAATTGTTTGAATATAGTTCCAAATGCTTTATTCAGATTTTATATTAGCAAAACAAAAACAAAGAAATAGAAAAACTTATTATTAAAAGAAATATTCAAAATAAAATTGGATTCTTAAGCATATTTAATGGTAGATTTGCAAATCGATAAAGGATAATTACAGAAATTGAAATAGGGATATATATTGGATCCTCGAATAATTAAATTTATCGAATAGATTGAAAAGAATAAAACCCTAGAAATGAATACAGCGAATCTATTGTTTAACTTTAAGAATAGGATTCTTTATATTAACCCTAATAAGATCCATATTGAGAAAAGGTTAATAATTCCCAAATCTATAAAATGCGAAATATTCGAATATATATACAACCAACTTAGTTATTTAGATTATAATCAAATTTACAAAAAGGTTTTGGCGAAATTCTATTTTTTTAATATTTTTAAAAGGCTTTGTATATATTTATATTATTATCATCAATGTAGAATATTATTAACCCTAAAATATATACTTTATAGATTACTTCAATCTATTTTTATCCCTCCGTATATTTTTCATATTATTTCTATCGACTTTATTTTAGGTTTATTTAGATTAGCTTTAAAACTATTTGATTGTATATTATCCATTATCGATAAGTTGTTAAAGGCCATCATTTTGATACTCAAAAGATCCATTTGGATAACAGTATAATAAAGAAACTTATTGATTTTATATCTTTTACTTATCTTTTGAAAAATTCTTTAAATTATTATATCAAATCGAGATAGAAAATTTGTTTCTAAAATATAAAAAGGTATAATGGATTTGTTAAAAGTAAAACTTCTTTTCAATACAATTTAGTATCCTCAAATCGATAAAGCAAGTGAATATATAAATCAAACGATCGAAATTGCTTTTCGATATTATCTATTAGCTATAATCGATTTTGCTTTATAGCCGTTAATTATTCTATATATATTAATAATCTTATTCAACTTTACATTTTATAGAACAAACGTTTTTATTACAATAACGATATATAAAGCTAAGATTAAAGAACCCTTTAATATTACAATAAAAACAATAATGGATTTATTTAATAAATTAGTTTAGCTAAATACGCCAAAAGCTATAAAGCTTACAATTGAAGAAATAGTATATCCAATAAAGCCAATCAATAACGAGAAATACAAATCAACTTTAATCGAAGTAATCGACGCAATAAAGTTTGCAATTATATATATAAAACAACAATACAATAAACGATATAAATCAATGTTTTTTTAAATAAAAGATTATATATCTTTGAGATTATATCGAGGATATAATATATTAGGTTTTGTAAAGCGAAATACAAAAATCGAACAATAATTTGCCGGTCTATTTAAAGTTTTAGAAAAAGTAAAGCGATTAGCTTATCGAATTAAGTTATTTAAGTTAATGAAGATCCATTTAATCGTTAATGTTGCATATCTAAAGCTATCCTTTAATTCTATTTAGGATTCTTTTTCTTGATCTTTTGCTTAAGGAATTCTGCGAAATCTTAAGCTAATTCTTAATTGTATTCTTCGTAAACGAAAATAGCGAAAAAAAGATGAAGATCTAATAATGGAATATTTAGTACATTATAAAGAAAGAATAATAGAATAGGATAAATAGCAACTAAATCAATAAGTTCCAAAAAAGATTATTAGGGCTTTTGTGAATGGAAATTAAACAATTATTAATTAGTTTTTTATGCTTTGAAACAAAGCATATTTTAAATAGCGACATTTGTTATACTGTATTCATTATTACATAATGATATTCGCTTAATTTAGCTTAGTTTAGCTTAGTAAACGGGCCTTTATCTTGGCTCCGCTTCACAACTTCAATAATCATCTTTAGTTACACATACAATTGTATCAATATCTCTATCTTATTTCTTTATTTTTTTGAGCGCGTCATTCGCTCAACTCGTTTCTATTTATCGAATTCAATCGATTTAATCTACAATTTGATTACGTATATTATATCATAGAGCTTAATTATATTAACTCGAGTATATATTATTATATACATATACTCATATATTATTATATACATATACTCGTATAATCTCGTATCAAACTTTAGATATATGATTTAATCTTTTCTCTCCTCTTCTTTTTCTTTTTGGCCCCCAAAAAAAATTTCATCTTTTTATCTTTTTATTTATTCCAATACTTATACTTACAATTGTAGTTACATTTACAACTTAGCTTAGCCTAGCTTAGCCTAGCTTAGCTTAGCTTAACTTCGCCTTGTTTTTTTTTCCCCCTTTCTTTCTTTCTTTTTTTTGGCTTCTACCATCTTGATTGAGTGGTACATTTATTGCTGCTGTCGTGCTGTAGTGTATTACTATGGGGATTACTATGCGTATGTAGTATATTGTATACACAAGCAACTTTGCGCGTCTCTTCTCTCCTTTCCGCTTCGTTTTCTGCTTCGCTCGCTGCTTCGCAAGGCGAGGAAAGAGACGCAAGGCGAGGAACTTTGGGGCCGGGAATTGGATGCGGGATGCGGGATGCGGGTGGGTAGGTGGGTAGATGGGTAGATGGGTAGATGGATAGGTGGATAGGTGGATAGGTGGATAGGTCATCTGCAAGACTGCAAGACTGCAAAAGCCGAGATGGAAATTTGAAAATGTGAAAAGGGTAGGTAGATAGGTAGGTAGGTAGGCTTTGGGATCGGCTGGCTCGCCAGACAGCTCCATCGAAGGGCCGGTGGATGGGATGGGATGGGATGGGATCAGGATATATTATGAATATATATATAAAGTATCCAACAAAACCTCACCACCAACACAAAAACACTTCAAACCCAGCGTTTTTTTT
>NGKF01000003.1:1614836-1625419 GCA_002162555.1 Monilinia aucupariae
TCTTTCAAGAAACAAAGAGATTAAAGGAAGGAGGATTTTGATACCAACGACTATTGATTGCGTCGATTCACATCCCGGCTTGGGTTCGGCTGAGGGTGAGGGGTTCGGCTGGGAGGCTTACAACTTACGATGTTGGGGGTGAAGTTCTTGTATCTATATCTCACTTATTACATAATCATACAGGAGAGGAGACGCGATCAACGTATGATGATAGATGGATCTGTATATATGTATGTATATATGTATATGTATCCGTACTCAAACGATGCGGCGTTCAAAAGCAGAAGCAGAAGCAGAAGCAAAGGTTCTAGACTTTGACTCTAGACTTTTGCATCGATTGAGAGTACAAGTACAAGTACAAGTACAAGTACAAGCACAAACACAAACACAAACACAAGCATAGTATTGTAGAGTAATGAATACATACATAATCGCCTCACCCACTCGATACGATTGATTTCCCCACCACCCATCCACCCATCCCATCGCGCATCATAAATTCAGCATCAGCATCAGCATCAGCATCAGCATCGCCATCGATTACTGGTTCTGACTTCTACTTCTACTTCTACTTCTACTTCTCATTCATAGGATGGATGGATAGGGTATAGCATTTGTACTATATATTGTACGTTGTACGCTGTCCACTACAGACCTCGCATGTACCATGTACAACCAAGTTCAAACACACTGATCGGTACGGTAGGCCGTGTTTGGGTTGGAGTTTGAACCGTCCCTTTGGCCTGCAAGCTGTTGAGTTGAGTTGTCTCAAAGTGTTCATGACCAATCATCATTGGGCAAGTCGAGGATTGCGAACGAGAGAAAGCTTATTTACGTGGAAATGTCAAAAAAAAAAAAACATGGTATTATGCTATGCTATGCTATGCTCTGCTACGCTATGTATGTACGTACCCTGCTACCATTTACCAATCCAGGCATGGTGGTATCGATGGTCAGGTTAGGAGTGCAGCGATCCCGAAAAGAAGAAAGGAAAGAAAGAAGATTAAGAGTTTCGTGCCTCATTTCGCAAGGGGGGGGGGATCAAGGTCTTCTTTTTTCTTCCTTTTTTCTTTTCCTCTTCCCCCCCTCAATTCGACCGTGATACCCGTCGCCTGTACTTTGTACGTATGAATGTCACCGACTGAACCAGAGCTTCCCAAGCCACCGCCCAGTCCCCTGTCCAGAGCAAAACCGAAAGGGAAAGCCGGCCCCCCCCAATCCTCCCCAGCCTTGTCAAACCGGGATCCGAAGAAAGAAGAAAGAAAAAAGAAAAGAAAAAAAAAAGCTTCTGACGAGCATAAAACTTTATTTTCCCCTCCCCCCTTCCCTTTTTTCCTTTTTCCTGCTCTTGCGCGAATCGCTTGAATCGATGGATTTTGGCGAATGTAGGGAGAGCGGAGAGCGGGCGCGTAGGATGGATGGATGGTTGAGTAGATGAATGGTTGGATATATGTGTAGTGTAGTGTAGTATAGTGTAGTGACTCAGCACTACCTCGTGCTACGATGATGTCTTAACTCTTACTCTCAAGTCTCCAATCTCCAATCTCCAATCTCCAATCTCAAGTCTCAAATCTTAACCCTCACGTCTCGAGCGTTTGGCAAGGTTTTATATTTATACATATTTGTGATGTCTAAAGGAAGAAGAAGAAGAAGAAGAAAAAAGAGTGACAAGCCGGATCCTTGCTTGCGTGCGTTAAGAATGGAATGACAATAATAATGATAATGATGAGGTGGGCACTGGGTGTTCCCGGGCATTCGAAAGTAGTTTAGCTCTCTGGGTTTTGACTCTTGACTCTTGACTCTTGACCTTTTTTCTTTTCTTTTCTTCTCTTCTTCTTTTGTGCCGTTTTTAGCTTTTGGGGGCGCCTGGGGGGAGGCTTGCTCGTTTCTTGATCGCATCTTCTTCTGTCCTGTTCATTCTTTCTCCTGGGATCCTGGGATGGCGGCGTGTCGCACGGGTAGGAGAAAGGTACGCGATCGATCTGGTGATGGTGATGATGGTGATGATGATGATGAATCATTACAGCATGATTGATACGAGGGGTGGGAAGATGTCGAGGCGGGAAAGAGCGGGAAGGGCAAGGGGAGATGAGAGAGACCAGATAGACGGTTTGGTGGGAATGTTGCAAGGTGATCGATCGTCGACTTGGAGTCTGGGACATTCCTCATTCCTCATTTCGAAGTCGAATATAAGGTTACGCCTACGACTGTCCTGGTCGTATTATCATCATGCAGATTCCCTCCGTTTTACGCGTCATGGCAGTTGCGTCCTGATGCATATACACATATTTTATAATCATAATCATAATCATAATTATAATCATAATTATAATCATAATTATAATAGAAGGATTAAGATTCCAAGGGCCCGGCTCGAACACTAGGATTATTGCGGGGTGTTGCACAAACCAGCCAGCCATGTTTTTCTTTAACAGAGAAGAGGAAAGAAAAGAAAAGAAAAGAAAAGAAAAGAATCGAAAAGAATCGTCGGTTATATCCCTTCTCGGTTAGATAGAGAGACAGAGATGGAGAGGTTCCAAATTCAATCAATGATACGGCCGTCGTGGTGAGTGACTTGATATGATATAATTTAATATGGGATTGATTTGATTCATCATGATTAGGTTCACATGGCATAAACGCACCATTTCCTAGCTTCCCTTCCTCGCTGCCATTTCCGTCTTGGTTCATCTTCTTCGCTATGCGGATCATCGTACTTTTTTGGTTCTCTTTCTCTTTCCCATGGTAATCGTCGAGGTTGGAGGGGAGGGGAGGGGATGGCATGGCATGGCATGGCATGGCATGGGATTATTGGATTCTGGTTCATGTGGTGATAATGTGAGATTGGAATTAAATTCCGATCAAACCAACACCCCTCCCCCCGTCCGCCCGCCCCGATATACGTACATTGCAGGATTATATTTATGCTTTGGTTTGCATCTTTCAATATCATACTTTGTGCTTGGTGCTTTGTTCTTCGTTCTTCGTTCTTCGTTCGTATGAAGGATACGGGCTAAAGTAGATGGAGGATAGAGCGTATATCAATGTGTCTATTGGTTACCTTCTCGATATATCGAACAATCTATACATACACCTTCACGTCAAACTTCAAGAAAATGATGCTAGCAGAAGAATGGAGACTTTATGAAGGGAAGTCTAACGAACTAACTATTACTTCTCCTTCTCCTTCTCCTTCTACTTCTAACTCAAAGAGTTAAGACCAAGACTAAGACCAAGTCCAAGACCAAGTCCAAGACCAAAAAGCGCCGTCGCCGTCGCCTTCTCAGTTCTTAGGGTCTTCGATGATCAAACACAGGGATGAAGGATGAAGAAGGAGGAGGGCCCTTATAATCTTGAAGCCTCCGACAATACTGCATACTGCATACTGCATACTGCATACTGCATACTGCATGTCAGCCGGTCAATAAATACGAGGCTAAACCGTTTGTTCCCTTTTAATCAATCCATGAATCAACAATCTTCTTCCCACCCTGAATCGGAACGACCCAAACCCAACCAAAGCAAAACCCTGCATGATGCATCACGCTTATGGCTCTTCTCACCTGCTGCCCATATGCCGGGTCTTAGCGACTCTGATTGCGTATGCATGTATGTAAGAATGGAATGTGCACCCTGTGCTTGCGCATCTGTATCTCTCCACGACTATCTATCTGCCTGGCTGCTTATCCTCGTACTTCGCCGCGGGTTCATGCTCTGTCGAATCGTGAGGAAGGCAAGCCAGTTTGTTTATTGACTGCATCGTCTGCATCTACATGCTCCCTCTACTCTACTCTACGCGCGAATATTGATATCGATCAATGATTGCCCTGCTCTGCTCTGCTCTGCTCTGCTTTGCTTTGCCGTGCTTGCATCTTGCCCTTTTTAACTTTGCCTCTATCTACGGTCTGCAGATTAGGCTTCGATTTATACATACATGTGTCCTGTACTCGAGCATATGCATCATGCATATGCGATAGCCACGAACCAGCCCACCAACGTAACTTACTGTATGGACATATCCGAACAGATCCATCACCCATCGAGAGCGAGACGGAGAGTGGGTTTTGCACTGGATATCTTTATCGTGCTTGCACAGCACGATACGGTATAGTACGGTACGGTACAGCATCACTCCTTACGCCAACTTGATCTTTCGAACTCTAAATATCTCGATGGTTATTTTTTGCTGTACGGACTCTGTTTGGCAAGAAGAAGAGGAAGAATCATATCGGTAGTAATGTCAATATCAATATTAATGTCAACAATAAAGAAGCTGAAGAAGAAGAAAATACCGAAAAGCTTCTTGACATCAACCAACTAGGTACAGCGGGTGAAACGACGAATGCTTGCTTCTCCATGAACTTTGAACGCTGGCTTTCTCATCCTTTCATTGGCTTGTTTCGCATTGGATATGCTTTGCTTTGTTGTGATGTGATGTAATATAATATAATAACCCTGATTATAACGGCGGGTTTATGGATCGATCGTCTATTGTAAATACTGCACTATACTGTACGATACGATATTCCAATAACCTCTTCACCATCAGCCCATCCAGATCCAACCCCGATAATTGATCCCCCCTCTCTCTCGCTTTACCCTTCTTTACCCCTACAGAGTACCTAGTAGCACCCCTACCTCGTAGCACCAATACCCAATAGCACCCCTACCTACCTCGTAGCACCACCCAAAACCTCCGTGATGCAGTCAAACTCAAACCCAAACTCAAACCCAAACTCAAACTCAAGTAACCCCCATGTAATTCGCAATTCAATATATCACCTACTACTGGAGTCTACTGGAGTATAACCATAATCCACCAACGCAACTCCTCTCTCCCTTTGAAGAAAAGAGAGAGGGAGGAAAGAGAGAGAGCGAGAAGGAAAAGGACGGGTTTCCCATTGCCGTTCTTCGATCGGTTTCATCATTTCTTTCTCTCTGTATCCGATTCTGATTAGAGTAGGTGGGTGCAAATAGCGGCCGTGTGGTATTTCTTATACGATGTTATATTTACTATACATAGGCCGACTAGATCAAGATCCCGCGGTTCTCTGCTCGGAAATGTCGTGTGGATTTGATACAGGTCCTTGAGTTTGCATGCATGCATGCAATATACGATATTTCTTGGTGCGGTATGGGGTTCTGGTCGCGGTTGCATTCCTGCATGTTGATTGGGTTGTACGGGTGCGTAGGTGTGATGGCTGTGTTGAGTTTAGATACGAGTATATTTATTATTGTTGCGGGTTGCTGGGTTGCTTGGTGGTATGTATGTATATATTGTGTTTAATTTTCTTTTTTTTCTTCTTGGGTATAATGTTACGGTTTGTTATTTGTAATTTGATGGATTGGTATTGTTTTGTATATTGGTGAGTATTATAGAAATGGTATGGAATTATAATCATCTATAGACTTTAGACTTTAGATTATAGTCTATTGTATAGACTACTCGAGGAAAGATCAAGGACTAAAGATTAAAGATTAAAAACTACTACTAATTACAAACTATAGATTACAGACTACAGAGTAAAAACTAAAGAGTAAAAACTAAAAACTAAAAACTACTACAAATTAGAGACTATACTATAAATTACACTACATATCTATGTTTGAGTGGGCTACATCATTACTTGGCTCGTCTTCAATCATTGATTCGTATGAAATGAGCACCAGTGGTGATTCGTGAACCTTCTTTCCCATCCATAAAGTAAGCCTCCCATACGACAAGGGCCGTTCGATGTCAAAGTACGGAACCAGAACCATTGTTGGAATGCTCATTGCTGCTTACCCACGTTGATGGATCGGGAACTTGGAACTTGGAACCATCGATGGGGCCGAGAATTGGACCAAATTCCCAAACTCTAACTACTGCGAAACTAAATCGAAAATCTTCCCAGAGGCGCTGCGTCAATACGGGAAGGCCAGCCAGCATATTTGGCTTAGACTCATACTGGATGCTAATCTGAAAGAAAGTATCATCCCTTGAACCCGTCGGCTATTTGATATATCCACCCCTGGAGGTGAACATCAATCTCACCCTTGTGCCGGGACACGCTGACCGCCCTTTCTCGCCCTTCTGCCTCGCAAAGCAATCTTCTCCCCTTTAGGAAGTTGATTCATCGCTTGACACACACCCCATTGATCACCGCACACCCGCCGCGAGAGGAGCCTTGTGCGCGATATGTGTCCAGCCGCGGGATGTAGCTCACCCCCTTGTCCTCATCCGGTACCGCTGGCTTTTTTCCTTTTTCCCCTTCGAATCTGGGTCATGGCACTGGCACTGGCACTGGCACTGGCGTTGCAACTGGCAACTGGCAACTGGCAAGCCAGGGGGCTTGGACTTTGGGACCACCGCCAACAAAGCCCCTGGTGTCCATCCCCAGAAGAAAAGCTCAGACCCGGCAAACTCCCTACGATTCGATCCCTGTCCAGTCGTGGTATCGATTGGGGATCCAGATGACACAGACGACATACCACAACCTTACGGTAAGTCACTTGCATGGTGGTGGTCTTCACATTTGGTAGTGCCGATATTTAGTCCTCACATGGAAGATTGGGCAGATCCCTCTCTCATCATTTAAGTCCAGCATTCTCTAGCTTGGATCATGTCAAGGCTATGATACTTCAACGACTCAACGTCCAGTTGACGTTACTTCATATACCTACCTCCTCAGCCCCTCTTCAGCTCTCCAACTCGCTCTCTCATCCTCCCTCTATCTTCTCTTTCTCCCACCATCTCACAAGATGGATTCAACTTTTGCTCCCTCAGCATATGGAACGAACATGATGGCCTATGATGACAATGTTCAGATGTTTCTGGAGAGCGTTTCGAGACAAATGTCACAGCCTTCGCATGTCCGAAATCGACTGTCGACGTCCAGTGGACCGAGGAATGTGACGCCCATGCGCGTTACCAAATCAAAAAGTACCAGCAACAGCCCCCGGTGCTCCGTAAAACAGGATCGACGGAGGACCCTCATGTCAGATGGCTCCTATCAACACCAAATGGCCATGTTTGCCCAGCAACAGATGATGGCGACGGATGGATGGGGAGCGAATGATGGACTTTCAACACAGATGCCAACGAGATCGAATCGTCCCGTCAGTTGGCACCCGTCCCCGGAACAACAAATGTACCAACCCGTACAACCATCCAGTGGACTCCCATTTTCCCAGGGCTACTGCAATTTTGATAACTCGACGCCAGCTGTTTACTCGGGATACGCATCACCAGACCCCAGCTTCTCTCCCGCCTCGATGTCGTTCAGCGAGGATCATCACGGCTCATACTCTTTCCCATCCGGACCTACTTCATACCCACTCGACCAAACATACACCCAAACTCATACACCATTAGAAACCTCCGTGGTGGACATCCAAGCCCCATACACAGACAACCATCAAGACCCAACCATGTATTCGCATTTTGATTGGAACAACTTTGCAGCAAGTGGGTACGAAGGTGTTGAATCACCACCTACGCCAGATAACTTTCTACCTGTTCAATATCCCGAGCCCACTTTTACCTCTGAAGAATCGATTCCTTATCATTCACTTTCCGACGACGAGCCAGAGGGTGAGGAGTTGATTGGCATGGGATTATATGACACCCCAGACAACAGCAAGAGCTCATTGTCGGATCCGCAACTTGACAGCTATCGAATGATGTCATCACAACTCTTGGGAAACAGCTTTCGTCGACCAGAACCGGTTGGAAAAGGCTTGAAGTTGGAGGAGACATGGCAACCACCATCTGAAGAGGATGACGATGACGATGATGACGACGATGACGATGATGAGGAAGAAGATGGCGAAGGAGAAGACGCAGGGGAGCAACAAGTTATTTCAGAGAAGCCTGTCCAAATGCTTGACACCAGTGCTTACATGATGGGCACTACACAAAACCTTCCCGACTTCAACGCAGGTTACGCGACGGGTTATGGCAGCACGGGCTGGATCTGATTTAAAGGAGCATGGATCTCGGGATGGGAAAATCTTATGACTTTTTTTTGAAATTTAGCGATGGAGTTGGGCTGGGTATTGAGAGCGGGTATTGGAGCATGGGAAATTTATAGGATCATGTCAGCAATGACTGGGAATGAGGATACACTCATCGTTGGAGCATGTGTCCTGTTCGATTATCATCAGATGCATCTATCAGATACGTTCGCTGGGTCTACCCAATTCGTGAACTTGTACATAGTTACTTCTAAACCATATCAATACCCGAACGAAAGTTCAAATTTAACAAACGCATGAGGTGGGACTCTTCATATTAAACGGTGACAGCGATGCAAGTAAGTGTATGGATAGGCCTATTGTACTTTCAACATCTCAAAAGACTCAAGTCCTGCCCTCACCTCATAGAAGCAGTCTGAATTTGATGTTGTGAGGTTATCTCTAGCTACGCTAAAACCTCGGCTCTTAAATCGCAAATGAGCCTCGAAAGCTTGGCATCTCAGCAGTTGTACTCGTAAATCTTCGTACATCTTGGGTGGCAACATCAAAACAAATTCCACACAATCACCAGTCAACACATCTACGTATTATTGCGAAACGCCATCGGCTCTGATATCGCGATCTACTCTCCTTCCACTCAGGAAGCATGGTTCAATACGTAATTACTCCTTGGCGAACTCGTCGTGAGCTCATTCAAGTCCGCGAAAAACTCTACCAAAATACCGAGACAGCCCCTCCTAATGATACTCATCGCCGACAAGCTGTAAGCCTCATCTCGGTATGGATGCAGCGGGGAAATTGTCCTCACCTCGTTGAATCTACTGCGATCATTACTTCGGCGATTCTGAACGATGTCCCGGGGAACTCATCCTATTGTGTGAGAGCTGCCTATTCTGCTGCTTTTTCTCGGTATGATATTGACTTCTTCGTTGACCAATCTCTCCTTCAACGCTTGACGTATGTCTCATATCTGGTCGCTAGGTTCGTCACCGGTCTTCTCGATAGTCATCAAGACAAACGCCGCAAATTAAGCATGTATTCCATCGCGAAAACAATCGGTTTACCGGCTACATACGTCGAACTTCGACATCAAGCTACCCATGAGGAGCTCCCATCACTTCCCAAACTTCGAATAGCTGCGCGCAAGGCATTGAAGTGGATCTGGGATTTTTACTGGGTGGATCTAACAATCGACGAAGAGGACGACGCGTGCAAGATATTCGTGCGTGGGGTTTTGGAGGGCGAAGGAATTAATTTGAACATGATCAAGGATCGACTTGAAGCCTACGGACGAGACGACCTCATTCGCGCGCTGGATGAACTGGAAGAATCCTCCGAGGATCCCCTGATTTTATTACAGGCACTCAAATTCCGGCAGAAGATCTTGGATTGGGAGGAATCTAGATCTCCAAAATATAACATCTCTTCGATCCCCGACACAAAAACCAAGAATCTTGATGGTTTTCGAGCGGAAATTATGGGAATCGAGCATGGTTTGGATGGTGTCGCTGAACCCATACTGGTGGATGAGGATCACAGACCTTCCACGGATCATATGGAGAAGGGCTGGGCGCGCTGGGAGGGACCATGGGTACCAAGACCAATAGGGGTATAGGGGCATTGTGACTTGAAGGTTTGGATTGATACCCAACACAATTACTCACTACGTAGTGCGTGCCCGAGTATATCATATACCCCTGGTACGACCCTCCTACGACACAGCCCTACCCAAAGGAATACATATCTTGCATCAAGGCTGTCATTCCTACTCAAAGTCTTGGGCGGCATCTCCGTCAAGAGTGGGCACGCTATGTACGGTAATCTCCCCATGCATCATTTGATTGAATAACTAGGGTGAGGTGTATGGAACACGTTCAAACACTCATCTATCCTATAGCTGGACATGGGTGCATATGGCGCGCCATACCTACCGGTAACTGGTGGGTTATGAAGGGTCATCAGTGAGCATGAGATTTTCAGTAAGGGGGGGAACTTGTAAGCCATTTCAGTATTTCAGATCAACTGGTCACACCGTATATTTTGACGGATACCGATCCATGGACTACCTCTGGATACTGTAGGGATTATCTCTTTACGTGCTACTAAATTTATGTGCTACTAAATTCTTCGACCAGACTCTGCATGTCTATAATTCTGGGTTTTGATGAACTGAATCAATGGTCAAAGATTTTTGCTCATAGATAAACTTGTGGGGGGGAAGGTTAGACTATCAAAATTGTTAGATTCCTACTACTTTCAGTCCTCGCTTGGTACAGGTCGTTTAATTCCCATTTCCCCCCATGGCACTTGGACACATTTGAGAAGCATCTACAGAATACATACAACAGGGAGTCGAGCATGATCGACATGCATGTAATGCGTCATTTTCTGTAGGTGTGTTGCTGGCTACAAAATGAAGGATGGATGGATGGAGAAACATGGCCCGAACTGACGAAGTCCTTTGGACTCTTGGGGCGCGTCGGTTAGCCCTAGCGAGGTCTCGGGCATACCGATGTACGCGGATGCAGTGCCCTTGGGGCTGTTTCTCTTTCCGTTTCGTCCCGTCTGATTCGTCCCGTCTGATTTCCTGTGTCCTTGGCCTTCCTTGGGCTCGTCTTCTTTTTTTT
>NGKF01000003.1:1638631-1665649 GCA_002162555.1 Monilinia aucupariae
CACCGACCACCGACCACCTACCACCGACCAGTTACCACCGACCACCGACCACCATCCACCATCTCCCTCCGTTCTCCACCCACCAAAGAGAAGAGAAGACGCCAAAGCTTGACCTTCCCTGTCCTCACGGGCCAAAGGTACATTTCTCGATAATCCGATAATCCCATCCTCATTCAACTCTTCCTCTTCCTCTTCCCTCTTCCTCTTCCCTCTCCAGAGGTCAGAAGTAAGAAGTAAGAAGTTAGAACTTAGAAGTCAAAAGTCAAAAGTCTCTAGTCAAAAGTCTCTAGTCCCTAGTCCCCAGTCCCCAGTCCCCAGTCCCTCTCGCAGCAGTCCAAAGTCAAAAGTCCCTCTTGCAGCAGTCGCTCTCGCCGTCGCAGTCACCTCCCGCAGTCACTCTCGCAGTCTCGGTTGACAACGGTACTTGCGACCTTGGAAAACAGGACTAAGTAGTTTATGGGCATCTTACCTAGTAACCTGACTACTTCTCACCACTTGACTAGGTCCTGTAAGTTCTTTTTGAAACATATTTTAGTAGAATCCACTGGCTGCTCTTCTCTTCACTCGACGAGGAAGAAAGAGGGAAAGAAAGCCAGAAAGCCAGCAAGAAAGAGAGAAAGAGAGAAAGAAAAGAATCAGTTGCTACCTAGTTAGTACTGGACTTGTCTTCTATTCTGATCAAAATATACCGAATACTCACAGAAGTTTATCCCTTATACCTTATACCTTGCCTACCTTGTCTATCAACCAGGTATTATTGCATTGCATACTTACTTACTCTTACTATCGTCTATCACCTCCACAGCCCGCCCCAGATATCAACTACATATCGAGTACATCACAGCAGATCGCTGAACGGAGAGCATCACAATCATTTCTTTTATTCCAGTAACTTCCGACATACAGTTGTGTGTGCGGAATTCATCATCAAAGTGATACTGCCAAATATCCATCCCTCGTCCGGATTTGATTGGGGGCATCTTCAATAACTACATTCACAGTCATTACATTTTCCTTATCTCTCTTCTTCTGGAATCCAATTCAAATTCAAGAAATAATACACACTCACACTCACACTCACACACATACAGCCGGAAGTGCCTGCAGATAATTACTTACTGGTCAAGAGGAAGGATCAACTACGCCATCTTTCATTTACTGGCCTGCAGAAACGAAACAGTTAAGGGATCGGGTCGGCTAAAGCTTTCAACGGCCGAAGGTTGCAACGACGGACGGAAAAAGGCTTGAGGTGGATTTATTACTGCATCAAGAACTGCAAGTCCCCCGTAAAGGGCCCGCCAGGTTTCTGTTCATTGGAGAAGGCCGTAAGTCGAACGTCCATCCATCGTGCCTTTGCCACGAACAATCACCTCTCCAACCAGGAATGAATGAAATGTTGAGCCATCTCTAGCATGTACAAACCTTCGTAGGAAGTTTACTCTCATAAATCATAGCCTCGTCTTCTTCAATGATGCGGGACATTTCAATCATCAATCAACAGGAACCGCTTAATATGCCTGCAGCGATGTCGTCTAATAGCCCCGAGTCCAATGGTGGGGAAGATGGTGGGGAGGAGGTTGGTGACAATGGTAAGTAGCCATCACATATCAAAGATCATTCGGAGACAAAGTTTCTGCTCAATCGGTGATGATGTTCCTTCCTGGCGCTAGTGGTTTAACTGACAATGTATATTAGTGACAGAGTCAACAACCTCAGCGACAGGCACGATCACTGTACAACCGGCCGACTCATTTCCGTCCAAAACCGACAAGCCTAAACCTCATGGCTGCCACTCGTGCGGAAGACATTTTGCACGTCTGGAGCACCTCAAGCGACACGAACGAATACACACCAAGGAAAAGCCATTCGCATGCTCCGAGTGCGGGAGAGCCTTTTCGCGGCGGGACCTTCAGATACGGCATCAGCAGAAGCTACACTCGGAGACAACACCTCCTGCAAAACCAAGGGATCGGCGAACAAGTGTTGCAAGTAGTGCGGGCGGAGCTAATGGACCACACAGGGTACAAAAAAACTCGGGCGCAAGAATGAGACCAAGGGCAAATACTCTCAGCCATGTAGAAGGTGCTTTTATGCAACTGACGATGGATCAAATGGCAACAGAATCTCTGGCAGCGGGAAATCAAAGTCGTCCACTTCAGCTTAACCTTGCTCATAGCCGTCATCCCAGCCTCGCGGAGCTACCAATGAATCGCGATTATGAATTTGGAGGAATGAGTGGAATAGGCGGGATGTCCACGGCGATGGATCACCGCGGTATGCATCATGGATTGCCTAAGATCGATACCTCTACCCCCGGCCGCATAGGTTATTCCGGTGGTTTGCGCACTGCGCCGGTCCCTGGAGGTTTTCAACCTTCCGAATTTGAGTTTAATCACAGCTTCCGAAACTTTGGATTTCCCGCTGGAAATGACTCGACGATCAATCCCAGTGCTTTGCATTTGGATGACTCCCCACTATCAATGGCCATCGATCCCGACACCTTTCATCCCCACTTCCCAGATCCGTCTGGGATCCCGATGTTAGAGGATAACTTTGCTTGGGATCCAACATTCAACCAAATGAATTTCGATGCAGCGAATGAGAATGCTATAGACGGTTCCTCCCCCTCAGCCATCAGTACTGGCAGCTACAGTGGAATCAGTGACGGTATTATGCTAGATGGATCCAATAATACAGCTCCAAACACTGCCTCGATATGGCAACAACCAATGATGGGAACTCCTTTGATGCCACAAAACTTCGTGGACCATGGTAATCAACATCTTGCAAACTTCGCCAACGGAAACCACATATCCCCTCACATTCTGCCACATAACCATGCGACTTCTACATATTTCCCTACGCAGCCTCCGTTGGGTCCTTCGGTGGTGCCCGGATTGAACAACGGAATGAACCACGCACAAAGCTTCCATTCCCCCATGACTCTTGACCCCGGCACCCCCAACTCTATACCCGGTGGCATTCAAGGAAGCCTACCTTTGTCCACAATCACGGATTCAACTCGTTCGGTCCTTATGACTGCCCTGGCCCAAGAAACGTCCTTTGGCGCACGAAAGTATTCTTTCCCTTCTTTCCCTTCTGCCAACTCTCCCTCTCCTCTATCTCCTCGATTCCCGGCTCGAGCAAATAGCGTCAGCGAAAGTACTAGATTTCTACCCAGCACATTCGATCTTCAAAGATATATTGGTGCTTACATAAAGTATTTTCATCCACACTTGCCATTCTTGCACATCCCTACACTTTCCTTTGATCTTCGGCCGTATACAAATGATGGCCGAGGCGCTGCTGCCTCTATTGATGGACCCGGATGTCTCGCACTTTCAATGGCGGCTATTGGTGCGCTATATGAAACGGATCACCTGCAAGCGAAGGCGTTATTTGAATCGGCGAAGAAAATGCTACAGCTCTACATAGAAGAACGGCGCAGAGCCGATGTTCGCAGAGCGGATCACCGGAAGACATCGGTAGACCACAATTCGAGGGCTCCACAGGCTTCTGTTCACACGCCAGTATGGCTTGCACAGGCTATGTTGTTGAATATCATCTACGGTTTCAATTGTGGGGATAAAGTAACTGGCGATAATTCCTTCATTCATTGTGCAACTTTGGTCAGTCTTGCCAAGGCGGCAGAGCTTATCAAACCACCTCCATCTCATAATGGATCACCGCAGCGGGATGTGCGGGTGACGAGCGGCGACAATGTGAGGAACGGCTGCATTAAATCCGAGATTCCGGACGACCAACAGGAGTGGTTGGACTGGAAAGTGGCAGAAGAAAGAAAACGTGCTCTCTACGCAATCTTCATACTCTCCAGCATGCTTGTGTCAGCCTACAATCATGCACCGGCCTTGACTAATTCGGAGATCGAGTCCGATTTACCTTGCGATGAGGAATTCTGGTCGGCGGAAACTGCCAACAGCTTCTATGCTATGGGTGGCCCGGCAAGTGCTGATCGTAAAAATGTCACCTTCAAAGCTGCTTTGAGCGAACTACTACACGCCAGTAACAAACCGCAATACCAATCGGGACAAGCTCAAGCTTATGGAAATGGGCAAAATGCTCAGGACGTACCCCATGGTCATTTGGAGCCAAGTGCTTTTGGATGTTTAGTCCTGATTAATGCTCTACACAATTATATTGTGAGTTGATTTTAATTCTTCAATTTTCCTTTTGTTGTCTGATGGCCAATCAAAGTGGAGAGCACTGACCCCGAGTAAAGTGGGAAACCCGTCAAAGGCACACCAACAAGGCGTGGACGAATGAGGATACCGAAAAGATGCATCATCACATTGAACCTGCCTTGAAAGCATGGCAATCAGCATGGCAACGCAACCCCAACCATTGTGTAAGTCGCCCAAATCCGAATGGAGCGGGGCCGCTATCAGCCGATAGTGTTCCTCTCCTCGACTTGGCGTATATTCGCTTGTTCGTGAATATGTCGAAGTCAAAAGAGAAGTTCTGGCAACGTGACTTCGATGGTATGGCAAGTGAACTCTCCAGGGGAAATGGAATAGTCCCGAATGAGGAGCACTCTCCTGGCTCCAATGCCGATTCCATAGAATTCTCAAGCGGTTCAACTGCAAGCTCTGTGTTCGTCGACTCTCCTGCATCATCAAATTCTCCTCCTGACTTTAAATCCTCCAGAGCTCTTCACTATCCTTCTCCTCCAATGTCGTCGGCAGCCCTCTTAAAGCGCGAGCGCCGCCTCAAAAGGGCAGCGAACTATGCTGCAGACTCTCTTACAATGTCAGATCAATTTGGTATTACATTTGCCGATTTCACATCCCGAGAACTCCCGCTACAATCTGCCATGTGCGCGTTTGATTGTGCACAAGTCATAGCTGAATGGGTAACTTCTCTGCAAGAACGCGTCGGATGTCACCTGGGAATTCTAGGCAAAAATGATATCGATATCAGCCAATTACCTGATATGATGTTGGTGGAAGTGGAAGATATGAGGCTGTTGCAGAAAATTCAAGATATTCTCAACAGCGCCGAACGGAAGATGGACGGTCTTCGAGGACTCCCCCCAATAGAAAATTGCGGATATGGAAACAAAATTCTGAGAGTGACTGCTTACATGCTCAATAGAGCTGCAGTCTGGCCAGGTTTTTATCCCTTGCACCTGTTTCTTCCCTCAAATTGCTAACCAAAGTTACAGTAACACGAATCATGGCACATGCTTTAGAGACGCAAGCGCTTCATATGCAAACACGAACAGAAAGCTCTGTGAGCCAAAGATGAAAGCCATTTCGAAATATCATCAGATTCAACAAAAGTTTTTTTTTTTCTAAACAAAAAAGCAAGTCTTTGTTATCTGGAAAATCCAAAAGGGCCTCGATCACGCATACACAACAAAAGCAATTTCATTAATATGATCCTCTTCATACTTCTGTAAAAAAAGACTGGCAGCAAGGCATGATCATATCTTTTTGCCCTAATTACGTGGTACATATGGATGGAAGGTTACCTATTTGACATACATACAACATGAAGATGGCGGCTTTGATACGTCCGTTCAAAGTCTTTCTAAGAATGGTTGTTACGAAACGATTTGATTTCTTATTCGCAAAACACATATTCGACCCCTCATTCAATTTCATTGCTCATACATGCTGGATAATACGACCTTCTACTTACAACTTATTACCTTTGGTTACTTTCGATTCGACAGGTTGTCTTCCTTGCGGGAGTACATTTATTTCTTCATTGGGATGGGTTCAATTTTTGGGTTTGCTTTGGCTGGTTGGGTTTGGGGGCGATTGGTCTCACATTTTTCACATTGCGGTCGTCTAATGCAATGTTGCTTCAATGAGAGAGGATGCATGATGGTGCTGATTATGAATGGAGAGGTTGTCACTTCCTTCGACATGACATCATTTGACACAAGTATGGGTGGGAGGCGTTACGTTTCATCATGGATGATAATTTTGGCACAATGAAGGACTCGTCTAACAGACAGACAAAAAAGAGAATCAGTCGATGGATGAAATTGCCAGGCAAATCATCTATTGCTGATGCATGGAAAACTTTCGGAGGAAAGATAGGATATCATAGGATGGGAGTAGTTGGTGATTGCATGGATTGAATTAAGTTGAAATGAAAGGGCATGATATTAAAATAAAAGGGCGTGGGATTGAAATTAGGATGGGATTTGGTATTGGGGCTGGCTGGCTATCAGATGGATCGAGAAGAGATGATAGCAGGAATCAAGGGATTGAAATACCTGCCACATTGACTGATAGGTTGAAGCGGTGGTGAAACGAAAGAAATAATGGAAAAAGGAAAAAAAAAGATAAAACTTCTGTCTAAATATGGAACGTGTGTATGTATGTATATGTATGTGTGTACTTGTAGATTGAACATGAGAAATTAATAAACAGGCTTTTTTATGTATCGATCGATATACTTGTATTTATAGTAGGTAGACTAGCTCAGCTCAGCTCAGCCCAGCCCAGCCCAGTCTAGTCTAGTCTACTTGATTGATATGGAATCTTGAAGGGGAGGTTCATGGAGGGGGTTGTAGGAGATTGAGGGGGATTGAGGTGTGCATGTGTTTGTGTATGTATATATATATATATATATATATATATATATGTGTGTGTGTGTATGTGTGTGTGAGAGAGATTATATTGAGTAAGGTAAGTAAGGTAAGTTCTTATAAGGAAAGGGGGGAGGGGATAAGGAGGAGAGTAAAGAGGAGAGTAAGTAGTAAATAGAGAATACGAATTGGGGATTGGGGATTGGGAATTGGAATAGATGTTAATATTGATACTTGAGGATTTATATACGTTTAATTGGATATCGAATATACTACTCTATAAGTAGGTAAATTAATTAATAGATAGGTAGATATATAAATGAACAAGTTGAAAAGGATCTTCACTCGTCATCCTTTAGAGTATTCGTCGTGCGTTTTCTTCTTCTTCTTCTTCTTCTTCTTCTTCTTCTTCTTCTTCTTCTTCTTCTTCTTCTTCTTCTTCTTCTTCTTCTTCTTCTTCTTCTTCTTCTTCTTCTTCACATATACATTTACATATACAATAATGTGTTCTCTCTTCCTTTTCCTTTTCCATTCTCTTTCCCTGTGTTCTCCCTCCTATCTTCACTTCTCGTGGCATCCTACACTCTCCACCCACCGCAAGGTATTTTATGAAAGAAAGAAAAAGTATCCCAAACGCCACGCTCATGCAAAGACCATCTCATCTCTCATTATTGAACTCATTATCAAGAACTCGTACCATTCGTACCGCACCCACTGGTGATCCTAATCATGTTGACCCGTGACCGGATTCTGTGCATCATATTTGTCCAGCTCGCTTCCATCACCCGAGTAACCTATTCGATCGCGATTATCATCGATGATACGGGCGTATTCAATCAGGAGTCTGAAGGTATATATCTATTTTGAATATGGGAAGTCACTTTCTACTCTATACCATTTGAGACGAGATGGAGGCGTGGATGAAAAAAAACTAACCTCGATATCCTCCTTTCTCAGAACCTTATTTGCCCATTCTTTCCCCTGTCTCCCTAATCTTCTCGCTTCGAAATCATGTCGTTGAACATAAGGCTTCCCATCCTTTCCCTTCGAATTTGCATCGCCCAATCCGATGAAATACGTGAGGATACTGTACAAGTCGTCGTAACTATTATCTAATGGGACGAAATGCCTCCAGGCGAACAATCGACTATCGTGCCATTCCCTAAAGATGGTACTTTTGATACCCAGACCCTTACTTTTGAGGAAAGCGTGCCAGCGCCCGGAGAACGAATGTCCGTCGACGTCGATGAGGAATTTACTCTTGAATTGGTTGGTAAGGCTTACAGACGATTTGTAGGTCCATACATCGTTGTAGAAATCACAATTTGGGACGCAGGAAACTGATTCAGTGAAGCCCACATCCGTATATTTGGCTGCGAATTCGCTAGGTTGAAAATGGTCGTAAGGTTTATATGCACCGGCATTGTTTGGATCCATGGCCATAATGGTGACATTCGTATCTCTCATAACGGTGCCATTGGTGAGTAGAACTAACCTTTGACGATGCATGTTCTTCCAAGTCTCTGCTGTATTAGTCCCGCCAGAAGTGACACCCCTCCAAATCATACTATCCGCTTTGTCATCCCAACTTACGTCGCCTGTTGAGTCGTAGGCGTATCGCTCATCATCATAATCGTAGTATTTATTTGCAGGGAATAGAATATCATTATTGATATTCACTTTACATTCTCCAAATACAGGCAATGGAAGCTTGCTGGCAGTTACTGTACTGCTCGCATATAGGAACCCGTGCTTCTCCTGGATTTCGGGGCCGATTGTACAGAGATCAGAAGAAAGATTGAAATTGGTAATGAATCCTCCATCTGGACTTTTATAGGCGGCTTCTGAAGCAGATTGATTGGATTGTGAGTCTCTGGCATGAGATTCCGGAGGGCATGATTCTTTTGCGATCAGCATATATTGTTTCCCAGGTGCTCTGAACCATTCTGGTTCTTTCAACAATGGTTCAGTCTTCCCTTCATGAAATAAAGTCGCCCCATTTTGCCATAATCCGGTCATATTGGGGGTGAATTGGGCGACGGCTTCAGGCAGCATGAGTCTGCTTGCCGTTTCATTGGCAAGAAGAGCCTGCAAGTCATCCCATGGAACCACTAAACGTGGTTGATCTAGCCTATTCATAGCGATGTCCATGTCCGGCAAGTGTTTCACGTACGGTTCGATCATTCTTTGCATAACTTCTGCCCTCCAATTCGCGTTGCTCAACTTCCAAACTTTTCCAGATCGTATGTGAAGGCCAGAAATCCCATCATCTTCAATTTCATGGAGATGCGCTGCTTGTGATCGAAGAATAGCGGGATTGACTCCCCAGAATGGTCGTAGATCACCCATAATTTGCTCAAAATCGTCGATATTATAAACGTTCATATCCCGAGCATATTTGTACCATTCAACAAATTTCGGAGGTGGATGCCTTCCATATTTCCTTCTATATTTTGCCACGGTTTCCCTGAATGTTTTCGATCTGTTCTCGTCATATTTGCGAAAGGCATCATCTGCCTTTTTCATCAGTGCAGCTATGGGATGTTGATCTGCAATATCACCCACAACTTCTACATTTTGATGCGACGAAGGGGATTTTGAGGACTGTGCAAAAGAATATCAGCCATATACTGGGGCAATATTTGGGGGGGAGAGGGGCGCAAAAGGTACTCACGTCTGACTCTGGCTTGTTTTTCAAACCTGGTATAGGGATATCCTTCACATTCGATCGCATATCTGTACCCGAGAGCATAGAAAGGTTGAAGAGAATTATTACGAGGCCAGTAAGGACCAGGAAGAGAAAGAACCGGCGCTGGCCGCGATCAAGTGCCATGGTGCCGGCTGATGTACTCTCTACGAGATTTATAAAGGGTTATAATATGGAGGTGGTGCACATCCAAACATTGACTGGCGCGACGGTGTTGTTGGTCATAAAAGGGGTTCGGATGCTAGAAGGAAAGAAAAGGCCATTAGAAGAAGAAGAGTAACTTTGGACAGGATGATTTGTACGATGGAGGAGTATAGTATAAGAAAATATCGAAGATCTAAGTGTTGTTATTTAATTAATTAATTAATTATTTATTTATTTATTTATTCATTTATTCATTTATCCATTTAATTAAACAATTAGATTGAATAAAAATAATGTGTATTGATAAGGCACCTCCCCCTCCTATCCCGCCCCTAGGTCCGAACCAGATCTACTGAAAGAAGCTTAAAACCCAGATCACGGGGGCATCTGCTACATGCTCTCTGCAGGGATGATACTCAAACAGCACTAGAGGAGAGATGAGAGACTAGAGCACTGACATCTCGTACTAGGACTAGTAAGGCTATATACAGCATATGATAGGGAATAATGTTAAAGCAGCAACAACTTTAGCTGTCCAATAAGCAGCCGAATCAGCAAATTTCATCCAGACCCTCTCAGCGAGGCTCGATGTTGATAATTCGAGAGTCGAGACACCACAATTTACACAATCTACAAAAGATGCCTCCACGATTGCCAGTCCTTACTGCGTACTGTCGCTCAGCGCCAAACCCGGTGACTCCTTTGGCTGCATTTCTTGCACCATTTATCCAGGCTCGGAACGCTTCGATTCTTTCAAATTTATCGGATAATCCTGGGGCATATAGCAAACACATACGGAGAGGCCGAGGTCCATCATCCGGTAAGGGAAAGACATCTGGGCGTGGTCATAAAGGCCAGAAGCAGCATGGAAAGGTACCGGCGCGTTTCCAAGGTGGTCAAACACCACAAGAGGTTGTTCATGGTGTGAGAGGATTTGAGAACCAGTATGGATTTCCCCATCTCGTGCGTCCAATTGGAATCTACAACTCCTCACGAGAGCACGTTATATTAAAGTATGACTAACCCAATCCTCAGGTTCTCGGTTGATATGTCTCCAATAAATCTTAGTCGCATACAAGATTGGATCGACCAAGGCCGACTTGATCCCACACGTCCTATTACTTTGAAGGAGTTGGCAGATTCTCGATGCTTACATGGAGTGAAGGATGGTGTAAAGCTGTTAGCCAGGGGAAAGGAAGAATTGAAGACACCGATCGATATCTTGGTATCTCGGGCTTCCGCGGCAGCGATTGAGGCAGTGGAGGCAGTTGGGGGCACCGTAACAACCAGATTTTACACAAAACCAGCCATTAAGAGACTTCTGACGGGCGAATCTGTCTCTAGTTCTGTTCCGCTTTCAGCATTGGACGCCCAGTTGGTCAGCGACTCCCCAATCCTCACAGCCGCTACTGTCGCATCACCCTTTTCGTACCGCCTACCTGATCCCACAAGTCGTAAAGATATCGAATACTACAGAGATCCGGCGCATAGAGGATACTTGAATTATCAAGTGGAGGAGGGTCAAGGACCAAGTTTGTTCTTCAGGGCTCCTCGAACTGGAAACTTCCAAAAGAAGTCGAAGAAGACAGGTACAGCTGCAGCGGCGAGGGACAACATGATTTGGTAAAAGGAGCCATTGTATATTATGTATATGAAACGGTTGTATCATACATATATCAAGATGAATCAGGCCCGAATTTTGTCATGTTTTCTAGCGTGGATGTCGTGCTTTTTTTACCAGAGACCTGCGAAGCTCAACCTAAAGGGCAACGTATGACCACCGAGTAACTCCGGATCTTCACAAATATGCCCATTGCTTTACAGGCTCATCATATTATGATTCAATGGAAAAAGCGAAGCAAGGCGGTTGAGCTCTACAGTTCGGGTGTGATCTGCAGCTTTGCATCTACATCAGATATGGCTAAGCAACGAAAGTTCGATGCATATGTAGGAAAGCATTGAAACGCTGCCTCGAAAGCCAAAGATGTGACATTAGCCATGAAGGACTCGTATATTATATTGTGCCTATCGTGCCTACAGTAAATTACTCTTCTACCCACGGATATTTGTTGATATGTACACCGAATGCATGAACTAAAATGCGTGCCTCGTGCCTCCCCCCTTTCCCCTAAACACTAAGGGGCTCGCATATATCAACTGACCTCATTCGTTCCAAGGCTGCATAAATGTGAGTGGGTGGGTATTCAGATGAGCCGAAGTTGACATCAAAAGTTATCTATGTAGTCATGTGATGATCCATAGATATAACAATGGACTTTTGTTTGATATTTCGAAATACTGTAAGCACTCAAAAAGTTCACTTCATCTCTCGATTTGAGTTTCATCTCGCTAGGATCCATAGTGACATACTCGAGTAGTCCCACCTAATTACTACCGACTGTAGTAGATCCAACCTCATGCGCGATTACATGAGCATGAGCATAAGCATGAGCAAGTACTAGGTAGGTAGGTCCAAGCGTTCCCGCTTCGAGAGCGAAGCTTCCAAGCCTCCAAAATCTCCCCCAAACAATCCCATCTGATAACGACGTTGCGATACAAAATTACCCAATTTTGACTTACTGTACATACTTATATATCCTAGAGCATAGAGGGATATAATGTCTCTGTTCGGAGAAACCGACGAGCCTGTAGCAGCAACGAACCCTCCTAAATCGCGACTATCCCTCTTCGATGACGAACCAAGTTCAACCCCAGGATCCAAGTCTTCACTATTCGCAGATGGCGATGATATCTCAGGAGGGTCGCCGTGGAATACATCAGTGCCAAAGAAAGTATCTCGGGGAGATTTGCTGAAAACTCTCCTCCCGACGTCCGACGTGCCCGAAAGCTACATTGATATCTTTGACGATATGATCAAGGATGGAAAGGTTTCCAATGGAAAACTTAGTGCAGATGATATCGAAAAGCTTCTCTTGGCGGCAAGATTAAGTTCTGATAAAATAAGTTGGATTTTGACAATTGTTCTTCATCCAGGCGGCGAACCTCGAGATCTGGAACGGAACGAGGTCAACGTACTATTGGCATTGATCGGTTTGGCTCAGGAGGAGGAGGACGTTCAAGATGTTACACTTGATGGCGTAGATGAGCGACGAAGAAGTCAGTGCTTTCTGTTTGATTTCGCTTGTTCTAATCTGATAAATGCGCAGACCTTCCAGTGCCCCATTTTATAACCTCAGACTTGACAACAGCACCACTGTCGAATTCCAAGCCCTCTACCCCAGAAGAATTAGCCGCGAAGCTTCCTCAACGACCTCTAACTCCACCGTCTATACCTAGCTCGTTATCTCCTCAACAAACTCGAATGTTGCGAAAGGACTCCCTCGAATTTCCCGAATCTGATCCGTGGGGCAGCCCGGCTCTTCACAAAGGCCATAATCATGCCAGTCCCAGATCGAATGGAGCAGCGCCAAGTAATGGAATACGCGAGCCTGTAAGAACTGCAAGTAATTTTACAAATTCTTCTGCTGGTGGATCAAATGGAAGTCGACATCAAGAACCAAGACTTGCTCCCGCGGAGCCTGCAAGTGGAGGATGGGGCTCCTATGACACAAATCCAAATTTCAATAACTCAGCAACAATTCCTGTTGGTGAAAGTGGTGGATTTGGTGGCGATGGGGGAGAAGGGGAACGGCCAGAAGAACCTGCACCACCAGCCCGTACATTTGGTGGTGGCCATGTGACTAGCAACGGAGTGGAAGAGAATATCGTCGTCACCTTGTTGGCGGAGAAAGAGGGAATGTTTTTGTTTCAACATCACAATTATCAAGTCACTTCTATTCGCAGAGGAAGCAAGGTTGTGAGAAGATATAGTGATTTTGTCTGGTTGTTAGATTGCTTGCAGAAGCGATTTCCTTTCAGACAATTACCCCTTCTACCCCCCAAGAGAGTCGCAGGTACGTAAATCAGCCCGTTAAAATTGCATTACTAACAAAAACTCTTCTTTAGTGAACGGGAACCACCTTGCTGCCGAAAGTTCATTCATGGAGAAGCGACGGAGAGGATTAGCGCGATTTTCTAATGCCCTTGTCAGACACCCTGTTCTTAGTCAAGAGCAGCTGGTCATAATGTTTTTGACTGTTCCAACTGTAAGCTCCCGCTTCATTTAAAATTTCACACGCTCTTACTAAGTACGGGCTAATTAGCATCAGGAGCTTGCTGTATGGAGAAAGCAGGCTACTATATCTGTCCAAGAAGAATTCGTTGGACGACCACTACCACCAGGACTAGAAGACTCTTTACCTCCTACTTTGAACGATCTCTTCGCTCAGACTCGAACCGGCATTCGACGATCTGCAGATGCTTATGTTAATATGTGCAATCTTATGGACCGTCTCGCAAAACGCAACGAAGGGCTTGCTGCAGATCATTTACGCATGGCGCTGTGTTTACAATCGCTGACAGATGCCTCTCAAGATACCTATGCTATCGATACTGATGACGTACCATTGTTGAACGAGGGTCTCCATTCTACTGCGAAACATCTCTCCAATAGCCAAAGTCTTCTTGAAGATGAGGCCAAAGCTTGGGACCAAGGTGTCTTGGAAGATTTAAAGAGACAACGAGATTCTCTCGTTAGCATGAGGGAGTTGTTCGACCGTCGGGATCGTTATGATAAAGACAACATACCATATTTAGAACGTAGGATTCAGAACAACGAGAATAAGCTAGTCACAATACGAGCAAAGCCGGAAAATATGGTGAAGCCTGGAGAGATCGAAAGGGTCACAGAAGCCATTATTAAAGTAAGATCCTCATTTATAACACTGAATTTCAGGAGAATTAATGGTTCGTAGGACAAGGAATCTATCGTAGCTCAACATGCACGTGGGATATTCATCAAAGAGTGCATCAAAGATGAGCTCATCTACTTTCAGTCAACACAATACAACATCAGTCGACTAAGTCAAGACTGGGCACAAGAACGTGTCAAGTACTCGGAACTGCAGGCAGATAATTGGAAACAGTTGCAAGAAGAGCTCGAAAGTATGCCGATTGGGGATTAGCGAGGAATTATGTGGCGGCTGCTTTTCATTGCGTTCTTTCGAAATCTTATTTTAGATACCTAATAGCAGCATCCGTTCTTGGGGGGGGTTCATTTATTAGGAGCGCCGGTTATACTTGTATACATAAATAATGTTTGGAATGAAAGGGGTCGTGGTATGTGGGTGGATTCTATGATCAGGGTCAGCAATAATGATTCGAATTAGTGATACCAAGTCATGTTTTCCCTTAAGTGAGCAGGCTTTAGATTACTTAGCTAGGGAGAAACTGAGCTTCCGAGAGACGCCATTTCGTTTCTTAATACTGTACAATACTTGAAAAAATTCATTTCAAATCGGAAATCTCCCCCCTTTACCAAAAATTGTTTTTCTCGTTTAAGACATCGATCGATATGCAGCGCAGGATCAATAGTAACAGCGTAGACCTAGGATACTCTGAAAGTTGAATGAAGCGATGCTCTCGCAATATCTGGTTACATGCTTTGAAACTTGACGAAACCCTCTAATGTACGTTAAACAATGAGGGTATACAATTTGAAGGGAAATCAATTAGAAGGGACTTTTAGAAGTTGTGAGGCGGCAGCATTCCATAGGTATATGAGTGCGAGTACTCGATCGAGTAGAGTATTCACTGTTTTGTACCCGAAACCATTATCGCTTGTGATAAGTAACTCTCTTTTTCCTTATCTCAAAGCCGAATCAACAAGGTTCATTTATCGCACCCGCTAAGGCTGCGGACTGAAGATATATTACGAAGTACACTGTATGACCAAACATCCATGCTCTCAAAATCAAGAACTTTCAATAAACTCAGAACTCGGGATTTACTCTTGTGAACTCTTTCAACATGCCTTTGACTGTACCGCAGCGGTCCCTTCTTCACCAGTTCATGCAAATCACTGGTGTTTCTGAGAGGAATGCTACAAAAGTAAGTAGCTGCTGCTGTCTCGAGCTCCCCTCCTTAACTCTACCAAAGATAAGAATCACCTGCTGACAGATATCGTTTCCGCAGCTTCTCAAAACCACCGGCTGGAAATTAGATGCAGCGTGTGATAGGTGAGCGCATACTTTTCTTCCTGCAAATCTTTGTTGGCTGCACAAGAAGGTTACCTTTTTATCGTGGACAAAAATTCGACGGAACGATTCCCTCGATATTTGATATAATGTGGGCTGCGATGGCATGTTTGGGAATGTTTGGAATATTTGCGACCAGTTCAATAGGCCCTTATACACAGAGTTCAGCGGGCAGACATATATACATATTATTATTGGAGAATACTCGAAAGCGCCTACTACTTCGCTGCCATCGTCCTTCGAACATAAAGCCTATGAGTTGGAGGGCCACAGATCCATGAGAATTTCTTTGGTTCGAAAACCTTCAATATCTCGCTGTACCATCCTTTGTTTGTTCTGGAATCGTGCTGTTCTGCTCTCTGGTATCGCTCCAGAATGCCACCGGTAGTTCGAGTTTGTGACAGAATGTCTTGCAAATTCCAATGAGAGATTAAAAATCAGTACAAAATGCTGATATATCAACATGATAGTTTCTTTCAAGCAAATGGCAATGCTCCCCCTCAGGCAAGAGAAACAGAGTCTTTGGCGAAGCTATTTGAGAGCTACCGCAGTACGTATTTTGATGCACTCTCCCGAAACCACTTTGATATGGGCAAAGCTAAACATTGGCCATCTAGCTTTCAGTGATGAAGTTGATATGGTTGGCGTCGATGGCACCATGAAATATTTCGGAAATGATTTGGGTGTCAATCTTGAAGGTGTTGAGTTCCTGATACCTTGCGAAATCATACAGGTACCAGCTATAGGAGAGATGTCTAAAGCAGGCTTTGTTGAAGGATGGAAGAAACTTGGGTGATACCCCTCCTGCCTCAAATTACTAATACTCAGCTGCTGACATCTCTCTAAAAGTCTTGATACCCTACCAAAGCAAAAGGCATACATTGCGAAGACCTTAACATCACTTTCGACTGATGTAGAGTTGTTCAAGAGAGTATACAAACACACTTTTGTCTGTGCTCGAGAGAAGGGGCAGAAGGCACTTTCATTAGAAAGTGCCAGTGTATATTGGGAGCTGTTGTTCAACAAGCCAGGACGGCAATGGAAGACTGCCTCAACAAATTGGATCCAATTATGGTTGGAATTCCTAGATCAGAACTGGAAGAAAAGCGTGAACAAAGATTTATGGAACCAAACGTACCAATTTCATATGAAGACAATGGAAGATGAGAGTCTGAGTTTCTGGAACGAGGATGGAGCATGGCCAAGCGTTATTGATGAATTTGTCGCCTGGATAAAGAAGAACAGGGGCGATTCGGAAGTCGGGGAAACAATGGAGACTGATTGAGCAGGCACAGTCACGATAAAGTTACATATTTTGATTTCTTTTACTTGCAGCGAAGCATATTCCTGGTTGCGCAACGGCGTTCTAGGTAGCAGAATGGCGTTTAGACACCATATGAGCAAGTGAGGAGGAAATTTCCCAAATCCTCAATTCCCTAATGTAAAATCAACCTCCATACCCTGGCATGCAAATATTGACTTCGCCTCCCTTCTGACGCCTACTAATACAATATAAAAATGATATCATGCCGTCAACTCATATTCTCCTCCAAATGTTCGTCCATTGTCCAAGGAATTGTCGATCCAATTTTACTCAAACTCTGCAATGTACCGTCCCCCAACTTCACCGAACTAAACTTGATCATCCGTGGATCTAGTCCAAGTGTCTTCCGTACATTATCCTGCGTCTTGCTTGAGGCATCATATCTCATGACAAAGTAATGTCCTTCATGGTGTTGTGCTTGATGTTTGCGGGTTCTCCTGGGTAGACTGGATACTCCCCAGTTGCGTATGCCACGTATGGTGCCGCCAGATCTGAGGACGATGGAACCAGCTGTGCGGGCAATTCTGACGGCGGGGAACGATGAATTAGTCCTGGGCATTGAAGTGGGTAGGAGGGAAAAGGGAGGAGGTGGCATACTCTTTGACCTCCACGAGGTTACCGGGTCGAACCTAGAGGCTTGTTAGATGGTATATTTCGTTCTCTAGAGGAGGACTTACAATTGCAATGAGCTCATACAACATCTTGGTGGCTACATACGAATTTTGATACTAATCGGCTTCAACTCAACGTTCATGCAAATCAATCGGAATTAAGTTTTGCCGACGCTATGTCAAAAAAATATTTTGAGATAAAAATTGCGATTGTGCTTGTCGATAAGAACACCCCCACAATCTGATCAATAATTTTTTCTGAGGGGTCGCAAATTGTCTACAACAAATATACATAAAATGTCGAAACGCCCAGCTGAAGACGAAAACAATTATCTGTCATTGAAGGCAGGAGAGAGACCGGAAAAACCAGAGTTGGATGATGGCGTGGGGGAATTTGAGGACGAATTCGAGGATGAATATGAGAGTGAAGATGAGATCTTAGAGGCAGGTGTTGATGGGAGACCAGACGCTGAAAGGGAGGCTGAAGAAGCAGGTTAGTGGAAGAGGATATTAAATGGATATGAAGCTGTTGGAATTGCGCATGTCGTTGGAATGTACTAATATCTTTGTAGAAGCCATGGAAGTCGACCAACAAACCTTCATAGTTGGTAGGAATAAATTGGAACCAGGACAGACATTATCCCCTGATCTTACTACATACGAAATGCTTCACGCTCTCAGCACCCCTTGGCCTTGCCTTTCTTTCGATATACTCAAGGATGGGTTGGGCGACAACCGAAAAACATACCCAGCTACTATGTATGCAGTTGCAGGAACCCAGGCCGAAAGCAAACGAGAAAAAGAGAATCAATTGATGGTCATGAAGTTCAGTGGATTGAGCAGAATGGAGCGGGAACAAGGCGAAGAGGAATCAGACGAAGACGAAGATGAAGACTCGGATCCTATCCTCGAATCGGCTTCAATACCCCTCACTGCTACTACAAACAGAATTCGTTCACATCAAACACCCGCATCCGACTCGTCTAGACCCCCCACTACTCTGACTGCTTCGATGAGCGAATCGGGTCAGGTTCTAATTCATGACATCACTCCTCATCTCTCCTCTTTTGATACCCCAGGAACTGTCATCACTCCACAACAAAATAAGCCTCTATCTACTCTTCGAATGCACAAATCAGAAGGCTATGCAGTTGACTGGTCTCCTCTGATATCTACTGGAAAATTGGTAACAGGAGACAATGATGGAAAGATTTATGTCACTACAAGAACTGCCGGCGAAGGCTGGGCAGTCGACTCGCGTCCATTCACAGGCCATACTGGAAGTATCGAGGAGTTACAGTGGAGTCCTTCTGAGAAGAACGTATTTGCATCCGCCTCCAGCGATGGTACAATCAAAGTATGGGATGTCAGAAGTAAAAGCAGAACCGCAGCGCTCACAGTCCAAGTGAGTGATACAGATGTTAATGTCATGTCTTGGTCCCACCAAACATCTCATCTCCTCGCCTCCGGCGCCGACGACGGAGTGTGGGCAGTTTGGGATCTCCGAAACTGGAAGCCCAGCAACAATAACTTGCCTTCGAAACCTACACCGGTTGCTAGCTTTAATTTCCACAAAGAACAAATTACCAGTGTGGAATGGCATCCTACGGATGATAGTATCGTGGCTGTGGCTGCTGGTGATGATACATTGACATTATGGGATTTGGCGGTAGAATTAGATGACGAGGAGAGTAAGGATACCGGCGGTGTTAATGATGTACCACCGCAATTGTTGTTTGTGCATTACATGGCCAAGGTCAAGGAAGCTCATTGGCACCCACAGATTCCCGGTGCGTTGGTTGGAACCGGTGAGAACTTTAATGTTTTCAAGACGATTAGTGTCTAGAAAGGAGGGGAATCAAATGAATGAAAAAAAAAGTTTAACATCTATCAATTATCGGTTTCCAAGTCTCAATCCACGTGCGATGAGCATAGGCAACAGTGATTCCCCTGAGCGTTCACCAACTTGACTTCACGGACCCGAATCTCCTGTATGCCGCCCCTCCATCAGCCTACGCCGGTAAATCTTAGGTACGGTACGCTCCTCGAGAATCCATTTCCCGCAAATACACCCCTGCTTGGATCCAGACAGAATCTCGGTAACATTAAAGCTTCCAAAGCTTGATTATTGTTCCAGAGCGCTCCTCTACTTCTTCGCGTGCAAGAATACGGTGAGTATCTCGGTGCGTATAGTAGGTGGTTGTGTCATAACATACAAAGTAAGGTAGTAGCTATACTGACCTTCCTGTCGCGATGGCGATGGCGATGGTCGAGATTGTTAGGATGGCGAGGGAATGAGTGAGTGATTCGGCAAATGGCCCGAGAGTACTCGTACGTACTGTACTGTGAGGTTAATCATCGCTTATGCGGAGGATTTACAGGGGTAAGGTCATGGTGTATTTTTTGGCGCATGGGTGAATCTGGATTGGTGTGGTGTGTGTGGTATGTATGGTATGGTGTGGTAAGAGGAAGGCTAGAATTTACAGATGTGATTTTGGCATGTGGGATGATGGTGCAAGTAAAAATGATCATGAAATGTCAAAAGAAGACAATCTTGCCCCCGGAGGGATACTGATGATTGAATTGGAGCTGTGTGTTTTTGGGAGGTTGGGAGGTCGCACTCGTGAGAAGCAAAGGTTGTAATGTTTCGCTTGAGCTGGATGTCGCTTATATGCGGTGTGGGGGATTCAGATGGGATTTGTTTTTGATTGGATGTTGTGATGTGTACTCGTTGGTGGTCCTAGGTAGAATTTGTAAGAGAACCTCTCGAATCAAATTGCACCGCTGATTCCTTTTCGTATCGTCTTGTATGTTTGTATGTACTTCTTCTGCCCGTCGTCTCATCCGCTGATGATGGATGGAAAATGGAGGATATTAGGCCTCGTGATTGGGTCAGCGACAGGGGTTCTGTGAGCCACTTGGGGCCTTGGATGAGAGAGATTGGTAGGCTGGGTCTGGATGACCTTTCCCCGCAGATGCTGCGTAACTCTGGATGGGCTCTCGAGAAAGGCCGTGTTGGGGAGTGGTGTGGTGTTACGAGGATGGGGTGATTCTATGTGATGGCGGCTTTTTTGCTTTGTTTTTCTATTTGTTTTGTTCTTTTTGAGGTTTTGGAAAGTCTATGTGTGGCAAGAAAGATTTTTGGATCTTGCTTGGAATGAATACTATATTATATTGTATTTGATGATTAGATTGGATTGGATTTGGTTTGAATTTTTGGTTTTTGATCTCTGCTACTTCTGGAGAAAGAAGAGAGTGAAGTTACTTACATCTCCTACCAGCGGAATCTTGTAACAAATGGGTGTTCCCAAGTTCTCTTCTCTCCTTCGTTGAGGAAATGAAGATAGATACCTGCATATTGGATTTCGATACCATTTCAACAAACACCACAAGCAAGTGAATCGATGTGGACATGGTACCACTCCCAATCTGCGTCCAAGAGCCCTTCAAGTTCGGTCTTCTCACCACCCCCCCTTACAAATTCACCTTTACTTCCAGCGCCCTCCCTCATCGCCCCCTCAAACGTGCTCGCGCTCTCTCAGATGTTGATGGGGATAATGTGAATGAAGGACGGAAAAAGAGGCGGTTAAGGCTGCATCTTGTTACATCGAGATTGAGTCGACCTTTTTCGGCACCGGCGAGTAATATTGCCAATCGAGGGGGCTGTACAAAGAATGTTGTTTTGGGGGGAGGAAGGAAGAGGTTGGGGGTGCGCCAACATCATGGAAAGAATGTGCTGAGAAAAGTGGCGATTTTGAATAGGGTACGGCTGCAGATGGATAGGACGAGGGATTTGATGAAGGTGCTTCATGGGAGGAAGGAGCATGGGGAGAGAGTGGGGACGGGAGTTGGAATGGGAATGGATCTCAATCTGAGGGGGCTCGTGACGGGAATAAATAGTCAGAACAAGAGATGGAATGAATGTGTGCTGCCGTCGAGTCCACTTGGAAGATCTGATTACGATGCGTTGGATTTGGAGGAGGAAATGAAGATGGTTGAAGAAGGAAATGGAAACGGAAGAGAAATCTATAGTGATTTTAATGTGATGTGTCCTTCGGGGGGTGATGGGGATGATTATGAATACCTTGATACACTTGATGGGCTTTCGCCAGAGGATATACAGGACCAGCCGCCGAGTCCACCATCGGAAGAGAGCATTGTGGAGATGTTAAGGGAGGAGGAGAGACAGCATGATAGCTATTTTGTGGAGGTTGAAGGCTCTTAGATGAGAGGTTTGGCGGCTACAACGGGCATTGAAGGAAAGGGAAAGAAGAAATTGAGAAATCTTTGGGAGCTGTCCAAAAAATCATGAGGAAATGGTCAACGTCTTGACATTTGAGTGATATGCATTGTCAGATGTACCCACGTAACGAAAAATGACAAATAATGGGCAAGTGGGTTTCGTGGAGCTAAAACTCTTTTTTATGATGCTTTATAAGCTTGGAGTTTGAAGGCACGATCGGCTGCAATATCGCACATCGCCTGCATTGATTGAAGTTAGCAACAGATTATTTTTAGAATCTGACACGGCAACTTACCCGAATAGCCTCTTTTCTCTCAAGCTCAATGTCTCCTCTAGATATCCTTCTCTGCATATCTTCAAAGATAACAGGTCTCGACCTCCCATTCACGAAAACACTAACATCATGATTAGCACTTCCTTATACAACATAAGAAATAGGCACGCCCATACACATATCTCAAGCCTGGAAATGTCTTCTCATATTCCTCATTCAGAGCCTTCAACTTTTCGGCTTCTTCCGTAGGTCCAGTATTCAACTGGGCTTGTTCAGCTTTCGACTGTGGACTGTCTACTTTCTTCTCGCCTAATCGAGGATGAGAACCAAGGATCTTGTCCAGCCATTCTCGATCACTTGGTAACAGGCTTTCTGACAGTTCGATAAGCTGGACACCAACACTTGCGATGAGATCGTTGTAAGAATCGAATGTTTTGGTGCGAAGAAGATCCATAGAGAGTGTATGGAGGGCGATACAGGGCTCGAACAGGGCATCGAGGACGCCGGATCGTTCAATGGTGGATAGGGAGGGAAGTGCAGCAATTGGGGGAATGGGACTTGTAGTTCCTGACATTTTGATGGGACTGACTTTTGATGAATGAAAAAAGGATCTGACGAACAAGTACTCATATAGTAGTTTATGTTTATCCTCAGAAAAATATGAAATCTGACCTACCTGACTGAGTACGTATCAAAATTATATATCTATGAAATCACTGATGAAGGAGACCCCCGCACAAGGCCGGTGCCGGGAGCTTCAAAGCTCGGAACTAAGCCCGAAGAGGCTTGGCGTAGATACGATTCGGTCGCGACCTCAAAATATCTTTTTGTCGGGTCATGGCGCGAGCTTCGAACTTCAAAATCCATATCAACGCGAGTCAACATGTTGTGCTCAAGTAAGTTTGGCAAACTCACAGAATTGGCTTGGGACTTGCGGCTGACTTTTACTAGTATCTGGAGAAGCCCCACAGCATCCTGTCGCTTCATCGAAATCAGGTAAGTCGGGCAATCGAGAATATCTCACGAATGGGTTTAAGAATAACAGATTTCAGGCAACGTTTTTGAGAAACGACTCATCGAATCGTATATCGCAGAGAACCATAAGGATCCAGTTACGGGAGAAGACCTTGAAATCGCAGATCTAATCGACCTCAAATCCGCCAAAATTGTCACTCCTCGACCTCCGACACTCACATCTATTCCTTCTCTCCTCTCCACCTTCCAGAATGAATGGGACGCATTAGCGCTGGAAAGCTTCAATATCCGACAACAGTTACATCAAACGCGACAGGAATTATCAACGGCATTATATCAACATGATGCCGCCGTGAGGGTTATTGCGCGGCTGACGAAGGAGAGAGATGAGGCTAGAGATGCTTTGAGCAAGGTATCAATTGGGGCTGGTAGTTTGGGAAGTGGTGATGCTATGCAGGTTGATACTCCGGGTCTTCCAGAAAACTTGGCGAATCTGGTTGATACTACACAGGCCGAGTACGAGCCCTGACACAACCGCCGCTGGGAGAACGATTGCTAACTAGCTTACAGACTTTCTAAAAGCCGTCGAAAGAGAGCTGTTCCAAAGGGATGGGCTACCACTGAGGATATCAGCCAATTCTCGACTACCTCCACCTTTGAATCTTCATACACTGGATGCACTTCACTGGCCCGAGCTGGAAATCAATTAATCGTTGGTGGAACGGCGGGGACAGCGAGTGTCTATTCTTTGGCGGAGCAAAAAATCACACATTCACTCGAGGCTGGAGGTCCAGTCACAGGAGCCGCTTTCTATGGCAGTACCCCTATTGTGTCTACTGCGAAGGGAGCTGTAAAGGTGTTCGGAGACGAAGAGCATACATTTACATCGCATGCTGGTGCAGTCAATGCTCTTGCCATACATCCGAGCGGCGGAATTTTGGCTTCTGTTGGTGTCGACAAGAGCTTCGTATTTTATGACTTGGCCGAGAAGAAGGCGATCACGCAAGTTTATACTGATTCAGGTATGTCGGCCTTTTGCATCGAAATTTGTCTATGACAGGCCTTACTGACATCATGTAGAACTTAAAACCGCAGCTTTTCATCCAGATGGCCATCTGTTTGCAGCCGGTGGTGCCGACGGTCAAATTAAGTTGTTCCACGTCAAGACAGGAGAAAGTGCTGGTGTGAATTTCGAGATATATGGACCTGTCCAGGATGTCGCCTTTTCCGAGAACGGCATATGGTTTGCAGCCGTTGCTAAAGGATCTACCAGTGTTGTGATTTTTGATATCAGAAAGGAAGGAAAAGCTGCGGAGGCAAAGATCTTGGAGATGGGTGGACCCGTTGATGCTATTCAATGGGACTACACAGGCCAATTTTTGGCAGCTTCCGGACCAAGAGGATTCACCATCTCCCAATACACTAAACCTACGAAATCTTGGTCGTATGCTTTGATCTTAGGTATTCCGGCAACTGCAGTGCAGTGGGGTGATAAGGCAAAGAGTTTGATCACTGTTAATAGTGAGGGGGTTGTGACGGTCCTTGGTGTGGCGGCGCCTGCATGAAGATGGAATCTGAATACTATGGAGTTTGGTCGTTTAAAGATGTGAAAAGGAATAAGAAATCTGGACAGCCCTTTTTTTCGCGCGTTACTGTAATACTAGGGGAGAGGCATCTTCGTGATGCCCGAAATGAACAATATTGGTTGCACGTGCCGACCTAAACTTAAGACTTGATCATGGGATTCAGCAGGTGATGGATGAGTTGGTGGAAGTGGGAAAATGATTGCAACACCGTACTTCCCAGGATGGATGAGAATACAAATTGAATAAGGAATAATGCATTGCACCGACTGACTGTGCTGAGTATACCTATGTACATACCTACCTACATGTACTGCGAGTGGACAGACATTCCTATTTCCTGTACGAGGCCAGACATTGCACCTGGGTCAAGGTCAACAGGTACTGATTGTATTCGAAGAAGAACAAGAATGAATATATATATATATGTTTGAGCTGTAGATCTTCTTTGAGAAACCACACTGTATTGGTCCAAAACTTACCCGCAGTATGGCGCTCGAGTAGGTATTGGAAGAAGGGGATAAAGAACTCGTACAATAGAAATATTTGTCGCTTACTCATCATCCAAGTCCTCTCTTGGGTTCATATCATCCATCCATCGTTCATATCAAATTGGGGCTCCGAATCAACTTCTTTCACACAACACCACACCACACAGCCCAACCCAACCCAACACAACTCAATAATACAACGACAACACAACCCAACAAAATACACAATCCCCCACCATATCGAAGTACGTACAGATCTATCCAACGAATTGGTCTGCAGTCACTCTACTACTTTCTTCTTCCTCCCGCAAAAACAGTAATCAAACCCCCAGGAGCCGGTACTGGTGAATTCTATTGGGTTATGGAGAACAACTGGTCAGGGTCTCGGGAGAGTCGCAAGGTAGGTAACAATATTCATTTTCTGTTGTGGGTAAGATGATATTTGGCTCTTTCTTTACTAATTCATCCATTCCTCTTCATATAGCGATCCCTTGCGGAAATTTCCCAATCACATACAAGAGCCATATCATCTTCGCCTGTCCTAGTTCGCGAACGACCCTCGAACTTCGGTGGCTCCTCTTCTAGACTACCGCCACTAGCAAACGATACTACTCTTTTTTCGCCAGAACGACGACGCACACCAAATAACAATAGCACATCTAGACAATCCAGCCGACCTTCACAACCTTTACGGGCCTCAGCAGAAATGGAAGCCAACTCACGACCAGCACCTCTGCAACGTCGTCCAGAATTTGTTATCGATCTTACTTCCTCTGACCAAGAAGATACCCCCGCTTTCGTAGAACCGCCTCAGCGTAACAACCGTATGCATGCTTCCCCAAGACCACCGCGGAGAATAGGGAGGAATGGGGCAAGGTTGGAGCAGGTTGTGGATCTTACAGCAGACGATGATGATGAGGATGATACTATTGTTATTACTCATTCTCGAGAACGATCTATACCCTTGCCCCGGGCACCACGACTACCACCAGCGATGCCTCGTTTACTTGGACACTTCGCTCGTATGGACCAGCTTCCACAGCTAGGAGGAAGAGCTACCCCGCCTACATTTCGAGCCGGTAATGACAACGGCAATCAGATGGAGCCACCAAGACAACCCCCAGGACGTGCAATCGGGGCTTTCAGCGCTTTTTACGAAGATGGGGCTGACATCATCCTGGACATACACAATTACATGGGTCTTGGTCGACCAAACTTGGGTGGAGAAGACCGTGTAGATGTTCATTTCTTTGGAATGCCAAATGCAATGGACATGGATTACGGAAGAGTGGCGTTGGAAGAGAATAAACCCGCATTTGTTGCACCTCCACCTGTTGGAGATGGATTCACAAGGTCGCCTACAGAGTCCGATACCGCTATCTGCCCAAGCTGCGAAGAAGAATTAATTCATAGAAAGGATATCGAGGAGCCAGTGGCAAAGAAAGCTCGCGGGCCACCTAGCAGAAAAGATAGAGAAGAACATCCTTTCTGGGTTGTCAAGGATTGTGGTCATGTAGGGTTGATGTATTCCATCTCTTTTCATACATTACTAATTCAAGTCAGGTCTTCTGCAACAAATGCTTTCAACATCGCAACAATGACAAGATAGCCTCTTTCCGTGGAAGCAAGAACATCCTTTGCGCGGTCGACAATTGTGAGTCAAGTGTCAAAAATAAAGATAGATGGGTGGGCGTATTCCTATAATCTTAAAATCTTGCGTCCACAACGCCAATGTAAATGGGCTATTCAGATTCATTATTTTTCTTTTCAACACCAATGGAGCAATGAGATACCATTTCACGATTCATCATCCTAAAATCATACATTGCTTTCAAGGACTTCTGCCTCTTCTCGATTGAGGGAGGCTTTTGCGAGGGAAATTTCAAATTTCCATTGTGATATTAGTATCATTCACAGGATGGAGTACTTGGTGCCTTGGGTGGTCCATTAAGTTATATGGGTCTTGGCTTATATTGTTGTGTGCTCCACAACGGGATGGCGTTTATTGG
>NGKF01000003.1:1665767-1704134 GCA_002162555.1 Monilinia aucupariae
AGGGAGGGGGAACCGGAAGACATTAAAGGAAGGTATGGGGGAGTAATCTCAATTGCATGGACGGAAGAACAGCAATGAGAATCAATGACTTCTATGAGGGTCGGACTGGTCTTGAGTGAATGAAGAAAGTGCTCCGACCTACCAGCGGCTCTATAACCATCGATAGTCCACATTGTCTCCCGAAGATAGCTCACCTGGTCTATATCACAGAGATAAAAGGGCGAATAGATCAGGCAAACATCATAATAAGCCTTTTTAAGCCATTCGCCTTTGTGTGCTCGTGTGCTTTGTGCATCGTTTTTCTTGTCGATTTATTGGTGAAATGAAAACGAACGGAAGTTGCCAAGTGGCAGCTTTCTCTTGTCTCGATGGCCTGTCTACCTGGGTTGGCATTTCTTGAGATTTAGGAAAGGTTGAATATAGGTTGTTGGTACAAAACGCTCAAATGCAGTCTTATGCAACTTTATACTACGAAAGAATCATCTGCACTTTTCATTTTGTAGTTTGCTTTGAATAGCGCCCCTCGTCAATCAATGATATGGTTCGCACCTTATGAGTTTTATTTTTCATTTCTCTACTGAAACGGTAAGTTTGGAAAAATAAAGTGCTATTCTTTCTCTTAATTCTCTCGGGGTTTGCTCCTCTTGGTGAGCCTTTGTCTTTTTGAAATATTCAACCGCATTAAGAAACCTAATAGAATTGGATCTAGTCGAGGGGACAAGTGTTTGTTGAATCTATTTGAAGGAGTTGATTTATCTTAAATAATTACATATCCGTAGATATCAGAATCTCGCCATCTGTGAAATATAAAAATAATGCCATCTAAAAGACTCTGGATAGGCTGTCATGAATAACGTCTCCTCACAGAAAACCTGTACTTCTTTACGGGAGATCTGGAAAATTTTCACGAATCCCAAAAGTCTTTTCGTTTGATCAATCCGATTCATTTGTTTGTATTTTTTGATGGCGAATCGATTGAATGATTGGTCACCCCTTCATCTCCAGCCTCCAATACCCGAATTTCAACCACCATTAGAAATTCATAACTTTACCTCGGTTTTTTTGCAATTCACCCTATCTCTCATGCACAGCTGTTAAGCCTGTCCTCACAATAAATAGCTTGCAACTGGATATTATAACAGCCACTCGAAACAACGGCGCCAGCGGTTGTATAGAATACGCTAATGACCTCGCTATTAAAGTTTACATCTGTCAAGCAAGCTAGTGTCAATTAGTAGCTCACCTCCAACTCACACAAACCCTAAAGAACTACAATCAGAGAAAAGGGAACAATGTGGCAAGAGTACCACCCACACCTACCATAGAAAGAAAGCCCCAGCACCATCAACCAACAAACTCCCACTTGCATCGAGACCATACCCCGATTGCGGCGAAGCC
The DNA here is from genome assembly GCA_002162555.1 of Monilinia aucupariae. Taxonomy (NCBI): domain Eukaryota; kingdom Fungi; phylum Ascomycota; class Leotiomycetes; order Helotiales; family Sclerotiniaceae; genus Monilinia; species Monilinia aucupariae. The sequence continues at coordinate 1,667,166 of NGKF01000003.1, forward strand.
CACACGCCAAGCGCAAACCAGCTCCCAGGAGCCCCGTGGATGAAATAGGTGGGAATAGCGTCATCACTCGGATCTGCTCCGATGAAAGAGGGCACCCCGTTGCTAATCGCTCCACCGACGGGAATAGTTTGCAGGAGTTGCAGTCCAGCAACCAGAATTCCATGGATGGATCCTACGGAGCTGAAATGTACGTTGTTGTAGGTATTGTAGGTGGTGTAGGTGGATTTGGCGAGGATGGGGAATTTGGGGGAGGAGAGTGGCGAAGAACAGGGCCAGGGAAAGGGAGAGGAGGATCTTTCTGGTTATAGTATGCGGAAGATACAATGAAAACTTCACCGCAGTCTGAAAAAGAGGTGATTATTATAGATGATCAAAACAAGATTCGAAGAAAATACCCGAGTACTCGAGTAGATACTTTACAATATGGGCAGGAGATTTCACATCAAACCCCAAAAACATCCAGAAAAAAATATGCGCTAGACATGAAAAATCGCAACAGCATCAGCACTAGATCAGCGTCTCACCCCCAAGACCCTGTATCAAGGCCGGGAGTGAATCGAGGACCGACGGAAATCTCGCATGATGCGACGTGCTCTTTCACTGGGTTTAGACGAGCAAATGCCGAAGAATTGTGAGCATTTCTTGGAGGGTGGAGTGCATGCGTGCCAAGAATACAGGTCTACGACTCTGCGTTGAGACTTAAGAATAGCATACAGTACTGTAGTAGTTGTGCAGATGGTGTGCAGTGCATTGGCGAGGAGGATTAGCGAGAACTAGCGAGAACTAGTGCGGATTCGTCGCGCTTGTATTATATACATAGCGAGATTTTTGATTGTTATGGACATTATAGATGATAGAAATTTGCTGTTGGTTTGGGAGGTTCTGGGTTATAATGGGGATGATATGTGGGATGTGGGGTGTGAGGTGTGAGATTTGAGATTTGAGATTTGAGCAGGGTTAGTGAGGAGTGTGGTGTTAGTTTATGTGTATGTATGTATGTATGTCAATGCGGCGCTAATGCAGTGCTAACAATTGCTTTTAGTGTTATGGAAAATGAATGATCTTCATCTGACACCAGACGCCTAGGTATTGTAAATGCTCATATCGAAAATCGATAGGAAACTCAAAAACCAATAAACAAGCCATCAAACCCTACATCCGATTCCCATTTCTCCTATCATTATTCCCTTGTGAATATCAACAGCAAACCTCTTAGAGAACCCCCTGAATCGCCAACCAACCAATCTCCAAATACCAACCTTCTCCCTCCGTCCCGCCTTCTTATCATCCAAGACCCAACACTCCATAATCCCCCCCTCAACCGTTCCCTTTTCAAACCAAGACTATCGACATGAAATCTCGCCAAAAAATTCTGGTTCCACGGCCGCTGAGCATTGCATGTCTAGGCTTACAGGATCGGCTTCGAACATTCGGAGAGGATGACCGGGGAGACTTGCATAGCCCGCTATATGGAGTTTAACATCGTCTCGAGAGTCAAGCTGGAAATGAAAGGAGGAAATGGGAAGAAGGGGGGGTGCAGAGTAGAAGAAACGCACTGCTTATTGCGGAGCGGTCGATCTTGTATAGTCTTTGGTGGGTTACGTTGAAGATGATGGCGTGGCATTGTTCCCAGGGGCTGGGGCGATTTTTTTTGAACCTCTGGAAATTGACTGTTATTCGTGAGCACAGCAGCTACTTCATCATTCACAGATACACCAGCATTGTTCGTTAGTATGAGGTGGAGTCCCAGCCGTTGCTATGGCTTTGCTGGCTCATCTTTTGATGACTTGACTTTGATATGGTTGTGGATTTATATGATTTGTCGTGTTTCCTATCAGATGGTCTGGGGAGATGTATGACCTTGGGATTGAGAATGTTTTCTGTAGGAGGACGAGCAACCATAGGAGCTTGTATGCTAATCTAGTTTCTATGAGTTACATGAAACTAACATAAAGCTGTAATAATAGATCTACCATGAATGCCTTTGGATCGTCGTATACAGGTTTCTTGGTATTTATATAGCATGGTAAATTGTAGATTTGGCGATCATTCACTGAACTCAGATATAAGAACATAGTTCAAGGTGAAACCTGAAGTTTGCAACGATGTTTATCGCAAGTTATCACAGGATTGAGCGAATCTTTCAATGCGGATTCAAGTTAGAATTAGTCCTTGGACGTTCGAATAAAATAATATCTGACAATTTGACAATGTAAATAAGAATATTGACGTCACAGTCGTCCCAAATGTTAAGAGAATTGCAGGAAATGCTGGAACAATAATCGGATAGTGAAACCATCAACTAGATAATCATTCTGTGACGACACGCATGAATTGTTTGCCCTGTGATCACTTGAGCTCGGAGAGTGGTATAGATCCCACTTGGAGAATATTCTGTTGTCATGAATATATAAGCTAATAAAGCCATACATGCGTTTTCATGATAATTAAAACAATACGAGTACAAGAGTGATCAACCTCCCCGTAACAATAAACAAAGTGGTATCGTGCAAAATAAGATCAACGCCATCCTTTTCCTTCCTTTTCCTTCCACCTAAACCCATGTCAAGCCCTGGTGTATCTCCACCTTCTTAGCCCATCGAATGGCCCTCTGAATACACAACATAAAGAAAGGCAAAAAAAATCTACATGCTTTAGAACACATAATTCTAATCCGCATTCAAGATCCTTCCACTCTTAACCGCCTTCTCCAACTTAGACTCATCATCAGAGTCCTTCGAGTCACGAGAAAACTCATGAACTTCATAAAGATGGTTCCTAAGATCAACTTCACTCGTAAAGATTGTCTTATCATGGCATAGTATGGGACACCGGTAACTATGACCCGTGGCTACAGTTTCCCATCTAGTAGTCTTGGATCTCTCTTGTCGATTTCTCACTAGCACTTCGGCTATTTGATACATACGTTTTTGAACCTCAGATTGTCCGAGGTAGGCAAGCGTCTGGTCTTGTATGGTTTTGTGGGTAACATTTTCCCTGTCATGAACGCGCCATTCCCCAAGATTTATGTCGCCGAGTCCCCCATCAACGTTGAAGCGCTCATAGCAACATTCCTTCTCCGCCAGTAGGGTCTCTATATTCTCATGGGTTCTCTCCGAGTCAGTAGTTGTGGCTGCGGTATATTTGATCATTTGCAGATAGTGCCTTATGATTCCACAGTCTTTTCTCGCTATTGGTTGAACTCTCGAAGGCCGGCCAGTACCAATGCTGAGCGCGAGAGCGACGTTGCCTTTTCCATGAAGTTGCTCGACTTCGACAAATGTCCGCAGTGTGGGGTTGTTATAGCCAAAGCCGCCGTCTACAAACCTTTCCTCGGAAATTTGAATTGGTTTAAAGTATGTTGGTGCTGCAGTAGTGGCTCGAGCGACTTGCCATATAAAGGTTTGGGGTAGGCGGCCGGCATTAAGCTCTCGCGGGTTGTCGATCGGCGATCTGACATGCTTATACGTTCGAAAGAGGTAAGGAGCATTAGCAGAGTTATTTTCTCGGACTGCTAAGACAATTCTTCAATATGTTAGTAGAGGTAAGGCCAAAAAGGGCTTGGAGACATACGTCCGGCAGCGCTCTTCATTAGAAGGAAAAACAGAGTCTGAAAATTGATCATTCTCCCAATCTCTCCTTTTTATGACATCTTTTATAACCTTTTCGAGTTTATGATGATCATATTTTTCTTGATTCCATGGTATAGGGCCTCGCATTGAAAACATTCGGGGGTGCCCAAATACTCTCCCTCCCAAACTTTCGTATTCCTGGATACAATCATCGATGCTCATTCTTAGTCGGCTCAACATGATAGCAATTAACCCACCAGTGCTTGTACCCGCTATAGAAATGTCAGCCTATGGCAAATAATGAAAGATTGCAATAGTTTCCATACCAATATAATCGAAATAATGAACCGGTAGAAATCGTGCACTTCTCGAATTTGTGCTATCGACCCCCGACCCTTGTCCTTCTTGAAACATGATTGGGTGGTAACTAGACCCTACCAGCCGATCTTGTCTTTGTTCAATCGAATAACATAGAACCATGAGGTGCTGGATTATAAGGAGAGTCGATAGGCCACGCACGCCTCCGCCATCTAGATATCTTGATCAGTCTCTTTATTGGACTCAATACTGAATGTGTATTATACCTAGTGTAAGTAAATATTTCTTGTCCCAAGGACTATCTGTTGATCTAGCGGACCCACTATGACTGGAACTGTTAGTTGGACTATTGTTGGTAAATCGATTGGCTTGCTTTGTTGGTGTTGTGGTTGGAGTAGAATTCTGCGTCGTAATTGATGAAGCCATGAGCGAGGTCAAACGACTGGAGCCACGTAAATCCAAGTCGCTGGTTGACTCTCCTCGGGGTCTTGGAACATCTAGGACCCTCAGTATTGACGAGTTTCCATTCATTATGATATAGGTTTAATCATCAAGAGATTGAATGAATCATTCCTGGGAGACCCACCGCTTTTGTGCTTTGATTCTCCTCGGGCACCTCCCCTGTTTGAAGATTGCAGCCTTGAAAGATAATTTTCTGAATTCGCGTGAGGCTCTGCTTCACCCAGAATTATGGGGAAAACACCCCCAAAAGAAGCTCACCCTGAGAGGCTGAGCAAACGAGCAAATCATGACGTCGAAGTCGATAGGTTCGAGTATGGCAATAGTCTTCATCTTGTGGCAACTTCTTCAGGCTACGGCCACCATGGCCTAATTTAGAAATTTTGGAAATAAGCCTGGGCCTCAAAGTCTTGAATAACAACCATGAGAGGGGCGTACACATTCTTTTTGTGGTGCTGGTGGTGGTATAACATTAAAATGTCCGCCAGCCTTGTTTTTGAATTATGCCTCGAACCTGTGTTAAAGACAGATCTCTGATACTCATCATTCTATTCTGCAGCCAGCTTTACCAATCATCAGTTCCTAGCGATAGCCTTCTGAATGTGGTGTGCGGTAAAGAGTGGAAAATGGCGCGGGATATTCTAGAAGTCAGCCTTGACGAGGATTCATTCAATGAAACCAATACAATGGGGCCAATTCTTGAAAGTTTGTGTGGAACGGTTGGCTGAAGAATGAAGACAGACTGACATTAAATTATCTACATGGAGTAACACAAGCGGGTAGTTTATGAGGCAAACTGCTGAAAATTCGAAGCATTCTGCCTTGCAAGGCAGACTACGAGAATAGATAACCTGCTTTGATTGGGATAAGATTATAAATAGTAGGAGCATCCTAAGATGTCTAATGTAGTACTGACACAACATATTCATGGCTCATGACCATTATTTTTGAACAATCTGCCTTGCAGAGCCTTTGAGAGCCATCGCAAAAATGAGGTATATTGTTGGGGATATGTCCCCTTTCTTCCACGGTTAACATTAGCGATTAATTCAATATTCAGTTTAAACTTCACACCGAAATCACCTTGTGATTGAATAATTCACCATTATGCCGGGGACCTCAGAATGCACTGAAACGATATTTCCAATAAACGATTCTATCGACAGAAAGCCCAAACGAACCAACAGCTGGGATTCCAGGATTGCGATTGTCTACGATGTATCTTCACAAACCCTGATAAAGACAGAGCGTGAAAAAGCGATTGAAGGTATGCATCGATGCTGGTTAATGCTAAGTAAGATGCATTGCTGAAAGTAATATAGCCAACTATACTCGCATCAAGATTCCGAAGCGCCACCTAAGTCCTCTGCAGAAGGACAACATTCGCATATCCATGCCATTGAACTCAACAGCAGGATCGGATGTTCTCGCAGAAGTCAAGTTGGGCAGTCTTGGAATGAAAGTCGCATTTGAGCGGTATCGGGGAAATATCGACGAGATTTGGGTAAAGGAGTTCGCGTAATACGTGCTTTGAAGAAGCTAAGAACCTGTGGAGTGCAATGGAGCATTCGATAGAGGAAATCTCCACATGTATTCAAGTCCCATGTATTACCATTTCTGGCGTTCTAGGACTGAGACGAAGGATGGAAATTGGACTGGCGTACTAAAAACTCGAATTCTTTGACCATATCAATTCATCAAATTCATCGAAACATATGGTAACCGCAAAAAACGCCTGACTGAGAAAGTCATATTTCATATGGCTACTCACAGAAGCTAGCACTTTCCCTAAAGCTCGCCATTCTAATACAAAGATTGATATGTACCCTGACGGCCTCGAGTCATCATAGATAGGCTCACTCCGGGATTGGGATATCAGCTGATTTGACTTCTCGTATTTGGTATGCAATAAAAACCTCATATGCTGACCACAGCCCTATTATCCCAATTTGTCCAGTAATCGTCTTCGTCGTCTTTCGACGAGCTCTTCCTGAACTTCTTCGCTTGTAGGTAGTCTCCATCCTACGCCATCGCCTGCATCTCCTGGTAATGGCTCCCAACCGTCTGGGGCCTTCTTGTCTTTGCCCTCCAATAAGTTCTCATAAGCCTCTTTTTCCTTTTGTATCTCATAATCCAGTAGAGTGCCATCCTCTTCGTCAAGGTTGTAACCATAATACGAAGCGTCAACTTGTTTTCGCAGATCTGCTCTAGATTCCAGAGGTTGGTCATCGCGAGGTTTTATCGTCGCAGCTTCGAACATCTCTTTGACTCCGGGTAATTCTCTAGCACGTCCAAAATACCTGTATGCGGATTCTAACATCAGCCCAGTCCAAGTGTAGTTAAATCATCATATAGTCATGCGTACCTATATCCCTTCCCACCACCCGGTATCTCTCGTCCTTCTTCATCGTAAACTTTCCCACCTCCCCGCATATAATTAGGACCACCTAAATTCTTGATCTGCACTTCCCACATATATTTTTCCCTCATCGCCTTGTTGATTTCATCGTTCAAATCTCGAATCATAAAGTCACTTAAACTTGGATCTTGAATCTTGCTGACTTTGCGCGAGATCTCTTTCAGAACTTGGCCTCTCCATTTTTCGCATGATGGTATAGATGATACTTCCGTTATCATCTTTGGGCGCCGTGTCCTCCCAGCATCGATGATACCTAATTCTGCTTGTTGCGCTTCCCTGAAGCGGAACAGCATTGATTGGGCCTTTTCTGAATTACGTGCCTACACATACAAATTAGCCGTCATCATACAAGAGCACGCATTGGCTACCTTACCATGATTGCGAAGAGCTCCCGTAAATTGTATGGTTTCAATGGGAGCTTTGAGGTTGTGATATCTCGAAATAACTGCGTCAAGTTTATCTACTTCATTACTTCTCACAGCCTTCGGGTTATACAATTTGAGCTTGGACCTCCCTCGCCTCACTAGTGACCACAACTCACGAGGCTGCTTGATCTAAAGTTTCCCTAGACTCGTTTTCTAGCGTGTTTTGAGCTTAGCGAGACGCGTCAATGAGTATTTCAGCGCTTATGGAATATCAATTTCAACTTCCTCTCATCAAAAACCTGCAGTGACGAAAACAATCATCGAGCTTACACTACTTAGCATTCAGAGAAATCAGAAGGTTAAGATTGTGTGAACAAATGAACAGAAATCTTAGCAGGCTTCCATTTTCAATCACTCGATTACCTTTGATTTCTTGTATAGCAAGTCACCGACTCACCAGTTCTGATTGTATGATTTGGATCGAGCAGCAATGACGACAATCAGCTTCTCTTGAGATATTCGCTATGTTTCGCTATTATTAGTACCCGCTGGCTGAGTACTGAGAAATCAAGAACGAAAGCCACGGGTAACAATTGTAATGTTATACTAGCAAAGGAATCATCGTTGAAGGTGGAAAATAGTTTTCAATCGGAGTAGCTTGGTAAGAATAAACCCAGTATCATTTCTTCTCCACAATCATATATGTCCATGCTGGATGTTTGGTTGCAATCTATATCCTTTGAGGATCTACAGTTATTACAGTCAGTAACTTTGCTAACGAGAACCAGTTTCATATTTTCAATCATTCTTGTGACCATCCTTTACAAACTTCGATAGTGTCGATGTGGAGGTACATGGGAGTTTATCTCTTTGCCCAGTGATGACTAAATGTGTCCAAAAAGCCAAATTTGCAGCCAACCTACTGTCTTATTGTTGCTTTTGGGCTAAATAAGATGGCAAGTGTTCGCAATGAGAACTTTGAGAGCTTATCTGAGGGCACCTTCAATTTTTACTTTCGTCTTTCCCGAACATAATTACAGCCCTTTTTGTGCACATTCATTCTTACAGTTTGTCAATTATCCATTCAGCAGTATTTAGTAATTTTACATTTTAACCCCCTTGCATATCAACCGAATCACTTAGTGAAGGTATTTTGATTTTCTTTGTAAGATATTTCTAACAATATCTCCGACCGGAAATTTCTTTTCTGAAGAACAAAGACTTATGATTTCGTTTGCAATTACTCGAGACCCCAAAATTTCAGCAAACTCAAACTTCTAGCAAGACTTCGTTCTGGAAGTATGTTGAGTGTTTCTCCACCTCTAAGCTCTCTGTAGCCATTACTATCTCTCACAAATACACTTCGGTAGCGTTACGTTGCCATGTTTTCGAGACTTTCGATTAAATCGCATGATTCCAGCGATCAAACTTCATCCTTGACATCATCATCTTCAACCTCTTCTCTACTCGAAGGCGCGCATCCCTCAATAAACATTGACGTTGGACAATCTGAGCCTCCCGATTACGCGATTTCATGCGTCGATGGGTTATCATCCGCTGGATTGTTTGAGGACGCGGCCGTCATTGCCCAGGGATATTTGCACGAGAAGCCAAACCATGCACTGTTCTTGAAGCACTTGGCTAAAGGGTTTTTCGAAACAGAACATTACTGTGAAGCCAGTCAAATATACAGGCGTTTAGAAGCAATGCCAGGCTTGGCCAATGACGTACAGAAAAAGCTATGGACCATTGAATCACTTCTCAATGATGACCGACCTGGAGCAGCGCTCGATATACTCCTTAGAACCTCGTCACTAGAGGAATATGCTCAGGGTCTTTATTTTAAAAGTCGTGCCTTGCGCAAACTGAAGCAGCCTGCAGCAGCAAGAGTGGCCGCTGACCGTATGATAGAAATAGCGGGAGAAAGCATTATGGACGATTATTGGGTTGAGTATGGGCTGGTGCTGTATGATCTGCAGGAATTTGCGGAGTCTTTAAAATATTTGCGTCGGGGCGCAACGGAAGACGTCATTGAATCGGCTTTGAGACTGGCGGGCCAAGTGAAGGAAGCCGAAGATATGTTTCATTCATCGCAGAGATTGAGTTTTTGTCACCGTCGTAAAATTATCAATGGGCCAGCCACCGATTGGGAAGAATTTAGGGGGAGGGCAAATTGGATGAAGACACTCCCGCAATTACGAGCTCTAGTACGAGTTTCTTTTCAAAACTCCCTGCCAGAACCCGAGGACTTGGCCAGTTGTCTATGCATATTAGGTACAAGGCATCGAGAGGCTGACGCTCACGAAGCAGCCTCCGCATGCTTTGAACTTGCACTCGAAGTCAACCATACATCTGCATTCGTTTTGTCTATGGCAGCCACAAACCTGGCTGTCAATGTGCCTCGAAGTGAAACCGAAGAAGCTCGTTTCACACGCCTTCATAAAGCGGATGATCTCTGGGAGCTTTTAATACAAATCGGACCATACTCTGACGGCACTTTCGAAGTTCCGCATGCCGAAATCTTTCAACGACGTGCCGAGCTATGGAAAGGCATCAACACATCGCTTTACGAAAAATATTTGTTCAAGTATGCGGCAATTATCAAGTCACCCGAAGAACTTATCTCGGTGGCAAAAGTTTTAAGGTCTAACCAGAAAACCGACGGAATTAATACGATCGCATACAAAGAACGTGCCGAAAGGGTCGATCGATTGTACTATGAAGCGCTACACTCTCCAGCATACTCCCCTACTCGCGCCCCTCAGAAAGCAGCTCAAGTATACGGATGGCGTGTGGACAACCTCGCATACGGCGATATTGATCCGGAGCGACAAGAACGATTCCTCCGTCAGAAGATGGAGCTTGATGGCAACCCTGACCGCCTCTTAAACTTCATCGCCAAGGCAGGTCGTGACCATGAGGTGTTACAACTACTCGAAAGTGCTGAACGCAAATTCGGTGGAAAATACGCTGCACTGGTTAAGGATCAGAAAAAATATATCAAGAAGGTCGGGAAGAAAAGAAGAACAAATGCAAAGAAGATACCTGACGATACTGACAGGCATGATTTGGTCCAGAGAAACATCAAACAAACAAGAGTGGCTGCGGGGTGGCAGGCATGGAAGGCACAAAAGTAGTACCAAGAGCTTGATAGGCAGGAGATACATGAAATAAAATGATAATTACAACAGTTAAGAGTCATGAAACTATAAGCATGCGTTCCTCAGTGTCCCACGAGCTTAGATAGAGCATTTTCAATTCTCCAAATCTTCAAGACATCAAAATGTTTGATTGCAACACTTTCTAGACCGTAGAGTGGCTTTCCTTTTGGAACCAGATTTCTAACGAAAATAGAAAACAACAAGTCGTAAGGTTCCTTGAATGATGTTTGATCAATCGGTGGCGGGATGTTGACAAACCCAATTATATTTTGTACTTTCCAAATACCAGATTACAATCTATCTTCTCTTCAATGAAGATTCTGGCGACATCTGATCTTTTCATTCGTATTTTATAAAGTTTCTATACTGTACTTAAACTCTTGGTACCCAATTTCAATCATGAGTGCTCTTTTGCATCAATGTGATAGATAATATGCACGACTAAATAGTTGAACAGTTGAAGTACTGAACATACTCGAGTAGACTTGTAAGAATAACCTACGTTTTTGAAGTGAAGAGAGGCCTGTCAGTAAATCACAGGTAGATATATACATGTACCAGGAAAACCCCTAACTCCCAGGTAGAACATCACATTTGATAACAATGGTAAAGTAATCAATATCAATATACTCTAATTCACTCTGCCTTGGACAGATCTACGAGTCAACGCAATACAACAAGGAGCCCCATCGTACATACCAACCATACAGATGCTGATATCTTGGGACCTCAGTACACTTCGATATCATAAACAGTGCTGCCCGATTCATTGGTCCCAACCAATGTCATTGAACATCTGTAACCTCAAATCCCTCAAACACGTTCCTATATATCTGCTTAGAACAGATACAGCTGAAGCACAAACCACAACACCACCTTTCCCCCGTACACTCCTTATTAGAACCAAGCGAGAGAAACAATGGTTCCTTAAGACGATACCATTATCAATCCCCAAATCATCAAGATATAGGAAGACTTCTTCTAACACTATGTCTCTCAAATAAAACATAACATACCATCACCGTAACAAGCTTACGCACATATATACATATGTTATGATGGAAGGGTATCATTATTCTCTACATCCTAAGCCAATCTGCTGACTCAGCGGTGAATAGAAATGATCCCCCAAGCTTGCTCACTCTTACAATTGCCTTGACTTGGGGTTTTGTATCTCTGCATAATCTAAATTCTATAACAAGATTCACCAACACTTCACTTCCCCGGAAAACTTCAGACTTTGGGATCTTCCAAACTTTGAACATGACTCCGTAGTTGGAATGGTTTCAACATCCATACTGGGTTCAAGATTCAAGATTCAAGTATCTCAAACTGTCGTCGAATTCCAGTCTGGACTTTGAAAACTGGGTTAAGGTCTCTATGATATTTTGCTGCTGGCCATGGTTCCAAGACCATCTTGCATCTTGCATCTGGCTTCCCCTCATCAGTATTTACTCAATACGATGGCTGAGCTTGAATGATAGAATGGCAAATCCAGGCAGGTAGGATAATTTGCTCGCAAGACAGTATTTCTATTGCACTGATTTTTCTGCAGCATGCAAACTCTCAGAATTGTTGTTCATGCCATCTCTCTATTCACTCTCCTGTACCTCAGTCAAGTATTAAGAATGCCTACAGTAAATATCGAATCTTTTTCTATTGTACGGGACATGCCGACGCTTGATTTTTTGAAGTTATTTAAACATCTCCGATGTGAGACGCAATCTGACTTGAACCTCAACACTACAACCTCAAGAGGATAATTTGATTGACTAGCCCCAAAAGTTCTTCCATCTTACAATAGACACCAAGAGCTTTACATAATTGTCTTTTTGTCTTCCAACATGGGTTCTTCTTTTTCTGTCAAGGTTTCCTCTTCTTTCAACGGTTCTCTCTCGACAAACATGGCCTCCTCTTCCAATTCAATTATTTCTCGGCCACAACCAGGATTCGAGAAGTTTCCACAGGAGCTGCAGGACATGATTTGGAAAGCAACCATCGTGCGACGATTAGGTGCGTACTTGCCCGTTTTCTCTCTCGCCATTGGCAGGGAACTTGATTGCTAACATCTCGATCATTAGTCGAAGTTAGATTCGCTGCCACCGGCAATGAATTTTACCAACGTACTGACTATGCCCACGACTTTATCGTAGATGTCCCCGTCATTCTCCACATTTGCCAAAAGTCAAGAGAGGTCGGACTGAAGAATTACGAACTGTCATTCTTTCACCCCGGCTGCGCCAATCCCATCTATTTCAATTTCAAGCGCGATATACTCTATCCTCGTGCTAGCTGTTCACAGAAACAGCTTAAATTCTTGGCTCATAACATGGAAGACAAAACCATCGTTAGAATCCGCTTTCTCGCAATTTACAACGAGCACCTTGAGAGAACCCAATCTTTCGACACCTGGGGCCCCTTCCCGCACCATTTTTTTCACCTTAAAGAACTTTGGATACTCTTCAAGAGTCTTGAAGACCCTAAGACAATCGACGCTAGGACCTTGCCTGCCTGCAGGGATAGTGTCGTTCGTATACCCAATGGCAATTTGCTCAATGCAATGGGCCAGAAAAGTTCATCTTGGGTAAAATACGACCGAGCGATCTCGAAGGAGAAGGTTAGGGCTACCCTCCGCCCTCCTTCCCATTACTGCGAGCACCATAGACAAAAGGGCCAAACTAGAAGAACACATTTAGTTAAAATATGTGACATGCACAAAGCTCAAAATGTCGACCCCGGTTACAACGGCCGAAAAATCCGCGACTACAGAAGGAAGCTGGAGAAAGCTGGCAAGCGTATCCTTTGCAACGATGGCACCAGACGCAATTGGAAGGCTCCAAAAATTGTAGCAGGCGGGCTCTGCGAGTATGGTCTGGAGTTCGAAGAGGCGCCTGGCCTCGAATACAAGGGAAAGTACTTTCGCAGATTCGACGATGAGGGCATTGTGATCAAGAATACTTTGCAGTCAAGTACCTCGACTGGTAACTTCAAGAGTCAAAGAAGATAGGTTTCTTTAATAAGGAATGGAGATTGTATGTATGATTAGGTAGCGAAGGATCCCTCGTGGTTGGGGTATCTCCAGTTGTTCTCTGAGATTTGGTGGTCTGGCAATATTCATACAGTGGCTTCAATCGATTTTTCACAAACCGTACTTTGAAATGTATCAGTATCATCATGAAGGCGATCATGTGGTGTTAATATTCTGACATCGTATAATGTCTATTGATACTGATCGAAAGCTATAGAGAAGTCTATTTCAGCCCACTAGCGTAGGTGCTATATAAGACAAGTAGGTGCTGTACTAGCCACATGATACATATTCTGACAGGATGCTTTCATCTGAACTATTCGCCATGAGACCTTCAGTTCTTCACCTCTGCGTTAGAATTTTGATATTTGCACCCGAAATGAGTCTTCCCGTACCATCTTAACGTCCCGTCACTTGCTGTAACATTGATGATTTGAAACCATAACACTTGCTATAACTTCTAATTGCTTATTTCTAAATGATACTCGGAATAATTCAATCCGATAAATTATACTCGTAGAATCGCAGATCATTTATAGATACAAATTACATGTTGAACATTGAACATTGAAAGTTCATACTCAATGAAGTACTCGAGTATATTTCATATCTGATTGATGTTCCGTTACTTTCAAACATTAAGAATCTGAACCGATAATACTTACTCATATCCATTTGATGAATCCTATTCGAGAACACTCTCTCACCTGATACTTATCAGTTCATAGTCTACTCGAGTACAAATGCACATTATCGATGCTAGATTCCATCGTTAAACCCCAAGCGATATCTCGGGGGGTATCATGCTGGTGATGTTCCCATATTATATCGTAGTCGCTTTCCAAGCCGGATTGTTGGTGCTGTGATGCCCAAGTGCTCATCTCGCACTCACCGAACGATACCTTTCTCTGCTTCAGAACTTTCTGTTAATGTTCCAGTGCGATAATTATTGATCTCTAGCGTCTCCTTCGCTCTTCTAAAACCATGAACCCATCCTACACGAATGAAAGGATTTCACAACCATTGGTATGGATATGTTAGATTTGAGGCAGAATGTCTCTAATACAGTCAGCGGCTGCGGTTGGACATGTTATATGGTTCCGGAAGAATGTGGTGTTGGGGTGGAAGAGTAATAAGGGCAAGAAACGTGGAAGGGGCAAGGTGTGTAGTGTTCGAAGAGCGGTGGCATTAGGAATACGAGTACGAGCACTTCCTTACCTGGTAATACTGGCCCCGGTGTAAATCCTGGTTGATTTCAGTATTGCTGTTTTCGTACATTTGCCTGAAGATACTCTCTCCAGAAGTTCTCATCTCATCACTCAATGGGTCAGTGAGCATACAATTTTACCCGAACTACTCGAGTACTCGTATATCATCACCCGCTGGGGAACCATCAACTCTGAGTTGAACGTCATTCGTTAGCACCTCGCTAAGGTGAATATTACTCTTCACTCTATCCCCCGCAAGCGCTAGTATCATGAGCGCATCACATGCTCTCGCGTTTTCATCTACGCGTCTGACAACTTTCAATCCCAGCCTCGTCTCATAAGCTTCATCCAGTTCAACCACAACTCCCTACTTCAACCCTATCCATTTGCTCTCCCCAACCATTCAAAATCAAAAACAAACCTAGATCATTACTCTTACCAGACCAACAGTCCCACGACACCAAACCGACAATGTCTGAAACCCCCACCACCCCCCGCATTACTTCCCCCTACCTAAACTCCTTCACCTCGCGCACTGTACGCATGGTAGGAAAGGTCACGCAGTTGAGAGGGGATAATGCTACCATTGATTGTGATGGAGCAGTTACTGTTCTCCTGGGTGTTGTATGCTTGCTCTTGTTTCCATGTCTCTTTCTCTCCTTTCCCTTTCCATTCCACCACAATTAAGCCAATAGCTGACCAGCTCACTCTCAGGATTCTCACCTCCAAGTCGGTAATGCAATTGAGATTGTCGGAAAAGTAAATCAAGATTTGAGTGTTAAGGTATTAAAAGCTACGGATTTTGGCACGAATTTCGGTACGTTCCCCCCTTCTCTCTCTATTTTTCCCCCTTCTCTTTCTCTTCTCTTCTCCCAATTTGCCTCTCCATTCCACAACAAGCCCATAACAAGCCTGTACTGACCACCCACTCTCCCCAGATTTCGCAGCAATGAACGCCCTAGTCGATGCAAACCACCGATATAAGGAGATTTGGTATACCGATAATTAACCTTCTTCTTTCTCGTTGGTTGCAGAATGTGTCGGGACCAAGAGGATCAACCGATCGAGCCTTGGTATGGTGAAATGGTTGAGGGAAGACACGTCGAAGAAATACCAAGTAAATTTTGAGAAGATTCAAAGGCTGCTGGTGGTATTGGAATGGAGATAAGATAGGCTGGGCATAGGACGGGCGGGATAGGCTGATTCGATATGATAAGCCATGGGAATTTTGATAAGATGCGATATGAAAATCTGCACAACAGAGGAAGGGGAAAAATATGTCTCTAGAGAAGTGGACATGAGAACGAGGGAATAAACGAATGAGAGATAGATGATGAACAAATGGGTAGACGCTGGCGTTAATATGGCATAGCATAGCTTGCTACATCGCACAAACCAATTTCAAAGAGTTGCTCTATGTCATGCTTGCCTAATTCAAAATAAATATCAGAGTACAAAACTCAGATTCCAAATACAAGCTCCAGGAAGATCATAGAGTATTATGCACACTCTCTCCAAATTCCACAAGTTTTCACAAGGCTCGCATGGAAACCAATCAAAAAACCTATACATGCATGTCATGCACTATTCATTGTTCTTAATTCTCGCCTGCTTCTGATCCAAAATACAGTATGAAATTCGTAAATCTTCGCTGATATCATAAACTAACTACTATACAATCACAGTTTTTACCAGAGATTTACTCCAAATTCTCTCTTCACAGTTCCTAGACCTCGATTTCCAAACACCACCACTTGCTTTAGACAAAGTGTGACCAAAAAACGCCGTGCTACTGAAACCCACCCTGCATTCGCATTTATGTTTCCTTGAGTATATCCCATCCCTAAAATCCAAACACCACACTAATGCAACTCATCAATCGTGAGAAATGTCTTAAGAGGTTCTTGTTCTTGTTCGTAAGTGAGAAATCCATCTCCATAGATCCCAAATTAGGCCGTCTCATTCGTCACCGCTTCCTCCACCGCTTCCTCCACCAGTTCCTCCTTAATTTCCACATTCTTCTCTTGTTTTTTTTCCTTTTCATTCTCCTTTGCACTCTCCTTTTCATTCTCCTTTTCATTCTCCTTTTCACTCTCCTTTTCATTCTCCCTTTCATTTTGTGCCGGGCCAGAGTCAAACTCAAAATTATCCCAATCAAGAGCTCCCTCGGCTGAGGTATGATTAAATGCATAAGGCATGCGCGGTGGCGAAGACGGCATTGGTACGTCTGTTGAAAAGAAATCTTCATCATATTGTTGAAGATTGTATGATCCATTCTCGAAATTGGGAAGATCGGGTAAATTATTAAAATCGAGGTGCTGAGAAGGAGAATTGATGGGATTATCAGACATGAGCCGATTCAATTGGGCAGTAAATGGGGACTCGAAAATAGCGTTGCCACGAGGAGTTCGGCGGCACGATCCTGGAGTTTTGCTCGGTGTTTTAGGAGGTGCCAAAAGATGGTTTGGTGATTTACCCGTGCGACCAGATCTTGTTACACTTCTGGTAATGGGTCTATGACTTGGAGTTGCTCGAGTTGGAGTCTTGAGTAGGTTTGCAACGGGGGTTTTCTGGACTGGTGTGGTTGGTCGAGCAAATTGCTCCTCGATCAATCTCATAAGCTCAGGGTCATCTTCTATATTATAAGGAGCCGAGCAATTCTCCTTATTCGTATTCCCGATGACTGTATCTTTGGTGCTTTGAATATCGACAGCAACTTGAACGACATTAGCCGCAACTTCTCCCAAGACTTTAGGAGAGGAATCTTTGCGTGGAGAAGGAAATAAAAGTCTTCTTGTGGTGTCCCCTTCTGGTACATCTCCTGCTTCTGCATGACTGCGTTGCGTCCACCTGGCTGGACTCGACTGTAGAGCTCTCCTCAATGCCGCTGAAGCAGAATCCGAGGTCATTGCGTTCAATTTTTTAGCAGGGCGGACACTGTTTGCTCTGCGCATTTCGTTCGGGTGGCCATTGCCAGTGGTCCCATTATTGACAGAGTCCAACCCGTCAAGATCTATTGGAGACATACTATCAGCGCCCAGAGGGGCCACGGGTTGGTGATAAAAAGCCTCAGGTTGAGGAAAGCTCATCTCCGGTTGCGAGAAATTTGCTTCTGATGTTGTCACAACCGCGGCTGCCTTGGCTTTAGAAGGTCTCTTCTTCTTTGGATCTGGATCCTTGCCCCATTTTGCTTCTGGACGTTGTGACTTATACTTTGACATCCATATACCACAAGCTGCAATAATTAGTGCTGAGACTTTCTAAAATGATATTTGTGACTCACGATTACAAAGACTGAATGCCTTGTACTGTTTCTGATCTTCACCAGCAGCAAGGGCTTTTTTGATAAGGAGATATGAGGTTGGAAGGCCCGAATCATCCCTTGAAAGAATGTTAATGGCTGTCACTCTTCCGGGTTCTTCAGAGTATTCGTGGTAGCCTGGGGCACCTTGACATTCTTGTGACCATGCCCTACGCCAGGTTGGAGTTTCTATGGCGCCACAATTCTCACAATACTGGGGCATCTGTCCGTTTTTAAGGGCATTCTCCAACTTCTGCCTAATAGAGGCTTTCTTGGCTTCGGTTTGGCTAGGTGCACTGGGTGCTTCGGTCATGTAATGTGGATGCTCAGACCAAGTCTGGGACCGCTGAAAATTAGGCGGAAGCCCCGGGTCATTTGCAGGAATGGCCATTGATCCTGTAGAAGCAGTCCGAGAAAGGTTTCCAGACGCTGGACGAGGCTGTGGCGGGGGTGGTGGTGGTGGAGCCACAGGGACCTGCGTTTGCGGCAAAAGGGGTTGTGTATATTCACTGGTTGGAGGGGTTGGAAGATGTAAAGTTGGCGGAGGTGCCTCCGCACCAGGGGCAGGTTGAGATTGCGAGGGGGGCCGAGAAGTAGGACAGGTGTCTTGCTTTAAAGGGGGAAGCGATTGTCCATCTTCAGACATGATACTATTTTGTCTAGATTTTATTTGTGCTGCCCTAGGTTTTGGTTTTGGCTGTTCAATGATGGGCATTCTTTTAGGGAGCAACTCCATAGGACCTGGTGTCTCTTCCTGAATATGAAATCCGCCATTCAGATTTGAATTTGCCGGCTGTGTTTTGCGAGGACCTCGTCGTTTAGTGCTTTTCTTTGCAACTACTAAACCCTCTTCATCAACCGGGCGCGGTACTTCTTCGTCATCTCCGAAAAGGTCATCGAGATCGTCCAGATTACCACTCATAAAACCAGAGTCTAATCTAGGCATGGGTGGTAGGGAAGGGCTCGAAAGACAGGGCGGGCTTGATCGAATTGATGGTGTTCCATTTCGTAACACTGGTGGGGATGATGCAATATCTTGAGGTGTCAATCCTGGACTGGCAATACGTTCTGGCGAAGGGTGGGCTGATTCAATAGAGAGTCTGAGACGATCTTCTGGAGGGAGCGAAGGCTCTAATTGCGAATAGGCTGGCGAGTGTACTTGAGGCATCTCTAATTGAGGAATCGAACCCTGTCTGAGCAGCCCACTTTGTGATCGTGGTCTGTGCTGATTAAGTGGATGTTGATTAATTGGGTGCTGGTTAATTGGGTGCTGATTAATTGGGTGTTGATTAATTGGATGCTGATGAGCTGGCTGTGCTAAGATTGGCACTGGTGTAGGGGCCCGGGGAATTTCCTGCAAATGATTGCTTGCAGCGAGGCCGCCAGATGGAGCCAGTGGCCTGAAAGCACGTATGGAACCTGCAGTACTTGCTGTAACTCGAAGTGAGTCGGATCCTGACCCAAATGCCGGTTTGTTATTCCAGTCTGCCTGAGTAATCTTCGCCCTTTTCTTTGGAGCCGGACCATCTTCTCCCTCTGTCCCTTCTTCATAACCAGAAGTGTTGCCACCTGCGTCAGAGCGAGGGTTCTTTGGAGGGCGGCCACGTCTTCCTCTTTTGACAGTCGTCCTAGATGAGGGCCTAACTATCTTCTGCTCCCTGGGTGCAATCGCTACGGGCTCCTCGCGTACGATGGGGGATACTGGAGGTAAAGCTTGATTGTAGGTACTTGTGGGCGGAAGGCTAGGACTGAGAAGCTGATTGACTGCCTCCATACTAGTCCCTTGATTGCTTGACACTGCGGCCGTGGTTGATGTTCTGTTCTGCATTTGAGCTTGGTTTTGCTGTGATTGTAATAACGAATTCCATTCAGTCTGTTCGAACATTGAGGTTGGAATGCGTTGATTGGAATTTCCCATGGTGTTTGTATATTCGATTGGTGATACTGTTTGAGGAACCAAACGAAGCTTGACCTCTAAAGTTTCCTTCACCCCATTTGCAAATAAGCCCATGATATTCCTACAAACTCGTCCAGTAACGAGTTTTTGTGATTGGTGTATAGAAGCGTTCGGCATGGGAGGCGTTGCCAAAGCCCTTGAGAGCATTCCTTGACCCACTAAAGGGCTACCATCCTCAGAATAGTCGTAGGCATAAACGGTAAAATCTCGCCCAGCTCGAAGAAGCAATTCTGGACTGCATTCGATAATTGCTTGTAGACACGTGTAGAGTTCCACCACTCCGATTGAAATTGTTTCGTCCATGGCGATAGATTGGATCTGGAGTACCTGTGGCCATCGTGCCAAACAATTGGTTTTGCATTCGTTATCGAAAGTATAGAGCACCTTGACTATAAGATCCCCTACTGTAAGCATTGTGATCAAATTGAAGCCTCATAGCAATGCACCTACGTCTCATTGGTCTAACCGTCATTCCATTTTCACTGGAATTGTTGTTGTGACTGTTTGCTACCAGAGGAGGTTGGGGAGGTTGAGGTGGTTTATTTTGCAACTGAGGATTCCCCATTGATACTCCTGCCGGAGACGACATGACGAACCTTCCCTCAGCTTCAATGCCGGGCCCCTAAGGTATTGAGTTGTTGTAAAAGTTGGTCAAGGTAGTTGGAGATGGTATAAAGTCATCCATTAAAGGTTCTAATGACGGGCGTGAAGGTGTGAATGGATGGAACGTTGGGGGCTAGGCAAATTTCGCGTTCAAACGTGTACCTCCTACCTAGATACGGCTACCGGTATTTACGCGTTGAAAGCTTTGTGAAGGATGAAGTTGGCGCTAAAGAGAAGAGTAGTAAATAGGTAAGTTTGTACGCCTTCAAACTGGTGGTTTAAGTTTGCCGATTTTGAGGAATTCTTGATAATGAATGATCCTGAAGTGTATGGAAGAGTTAAGAGTTCATGAACTCTGCTTCTGCTACTCCAGTACTGGTAAGTATGCACGAGTAGAGTTGAAGTGAAGATTCCAAATGTATTTGATAATGTACTGGCTAAACAGGGGTACCCTAGCCTTGTTCTGTGAAGAAAATGCTCCTCTTAGCGCAAGGCTGTCGGCTACGTGTATGGGATAAGTTCAATGAGGCAATAAGGCTGCAAGAATGTTACCCCGAGAATAATTGCGTCAGTGGAACGTTTGACTTCCTCTTGAGTCCACCAGGTCTTGTAATCCAACGAAGCGACGGGGGAGTATTACGAGTAATTAGCGTAAATATTGCTATATTCGAATCTAGTGGGGGATCTTTTGGTCTTTATATACTTTTTGGCCGCGAGGAAGGAATCTGTTAACACCCCCGCCTAATCTAATCCATCATTTAATTAAATGAATGACCCAGCCCCCTATTCGATCCGATAGCCTTCCGTCACATGATGATTGATTCTAGAGTACTGTACTCGTCATAACAATTTGACATTTTGGTATTTCATCGTTTCATGCGACCGCTATACGTTTATCGGCATCACAACACAACTTTACGTGAGGTGCTGCCTTGTGTCCTTCCCATATGATACATCGAAAACATGTACATGGCTTATTGAAAGCTCTCAGTTGGACACTTTGGGACTTGCAACTTGCTCTTGCTCCCACAAAAGATGTCCTACTTCACTCTTAGTCGTTTTCCTCTCAATGATCTCCGTCACAACTTCTTTCACGCCCTGCTTTCCTTCGGTTGCCTGGAGAAAGTGATTGACGACTTGAAACTTTGACTTTCCGCCTTGTCTCACAAAAGCTTCAACCTCCTTTTCTCTTGGAACACCGAATTGAAATGGATACTCGTTGTAATCGCGGTCGCTTAATAGTTTTATCTGTTGTGACCCTTCAACTTCAAAGAATGGGTCGGCAATTCGCTCCTCTGGCTTAATATCTTCCAAGCTCTTTGGTTGCCACTGGGGAGGAGAGGCTTCCTCAGCATCTTTCTTGCGGATGAGTAGTGAATGTACGCCTTCAGTGAAATCCGGGTGACGCATAAATTTAGCGGCAATTTGATATTCTCTTTGGAAAGTCTCGCTAATCGACCAATCTTTGCCGATGCGCATTTGACGCAGTGCCACATGAACGGCCGTGGGTGATCGTTGGTGTAAGGTAGTAAGAGTATTTTCAAGCCACTCCCCGATTTGACTTTCAGAGCCCTCCAGACCGACTTCTGCTGCCTTTGTTTTTAACGCAGCAACATCGGCCTCCAGACCTGCAATAATCTCAGGGACGCTTGCTTTACTAAAGTTACGATCGATAGCCTTTCGCAACTCGCCGCTGATTAACATTGGTTCGTCATGAGGTAACCCTGTGCAGTATTCATCAATAGTGCTATTGATCAAGTTTGCTCTTTGCTCTAGGTTATCGAAGTCTTTAAATCGCAATTCTGCCAAACGTTTTTCCAAAGCCGGTAAAGAAGTCGAATGAATGTAATGTGTTGCGATTCCAGAATAAAAGGCATTAACACCCTTAAGTTGTTCACCAGTCAAAGCGAGGTATGTTCCAACAGATCCAGCCATCCGAGGTAAAAAGAATGAAGCTCCAACATCCGGGAAGAATCCAATTGTAGTTTCTGGCATGGCGAATACCGTCCTCTCAGTAGCTATCCGAAATGGAGCATGTATACTCAATCCAACTCCACCGCCCATCGTAATACCGTCCATGAAAGCGATATATGGTTTTTGATAAGTTGCAATAAGGTGGTCCAGCTTATATTCGAGGGCAAAGAAGTCTGTGGATCGTGCCTGTCCTTCTGGGCCTTCGGTATTATCCTCAGCAAGTGCTACAACGTCTCCACCAGCACAGAAAGCCTTTGGTCCAGACCCTTTGATAATAATTACATTTGCCATGTCCGATTTCGACCATTCCTGCAGTCTCGGTACGATTTTCCGAATCATCGATCCATTGAGGGAGTGTAACTTTGAGGGCCTATTGAGCTCGATCGTTCTCACGCCATATGAAGTATTGAATAAGACATCTTCCTTCTCATCACCTTCCAGTTCCTTGATGTTTGTGGCCTGAGCATATGATTCAACTTTGGGCTGGATATTTGAAGCTGTCGCCATCTATATCACTATTATTAGCATGTACTCTAAACTTGCAAAAGAATTTCCCGAACCTGTGCCCTCTCCCCAAACGCAGGATTGATAACCTTAGCTCTCAAAGGCATAATCGAGAATCTCAAGCCACGAGAGCGAAGCGCCGCTCCAGCTCTACCACCCAAGTATGTTCCAAACATCAAGAAAGAAGGATCACAATGGGCTTTAAAGGGGATGCGGAGAAAGGTAGATTTCTCAGGACCTCGGAAGTAAAGTCTCATCGGTTATTTTTGTCCCCGCGGAAATTCCAGCGGGGGGCAGTTTAAGGTTATGCACTAAGCCATTCTCGGAGCTCGCGACCGTGATGGGAATTTTTGGTGCCTGGGAACTTTACGACGTAAGATTGTAGGTGAAGTTATTAATCTACGAAATTACAGTATCATAATAATCATGGCGGATGCAGCAAAGATACAGTAGGATCTCTACCATTCTCTATGCTTTGTCTCCAATTACTGACTTCTTTTCCAGAGAACTTCTCGCCAAGCCTCGCAATGAGCTCACGTACGTCCATTACTTTACCTCACTTAACAATTCCCCAGCCTTACCGCACCAATGCTAACCTCTATCAGCGAGTTTGAGGTCGCCCAAATCGAAGAACATGAATTCACATCCGGACCCCTCTCCCTTCTTCAAGCCGCTGTCCGCTCTCATGGACAAGTACTGATTTCCTGCCGTAACAATCGAAAATTACTTGCGCGCGTCAAGGCTTTCGATCGTCATTGCAATATGGTTTTGGAGAATGTGAAGGAGATGTGGACTGAGACGCCAAGGCTGAGCGGAGGCGGAAAGGGAAGACCAGTCAATAAAGATAGATTTATTAGTAAGATGTGAGTATCTGTATCTGGATTGTCACTTTTGGTATTGGGTGGGCGGCGAGATTAGGACCCGGCGGCAGATATAAGTGGCGGCCACGAGAACTATCACCTACCATATGGTGGAGGCATTATGAAGAGCACAGCTAATATCTTTCGATTTCTCAGGTTCTTAAGAGGAGATTCCGTCATTCTCGTCCTCCTCAGCTGAACGATGGGCACTCGCATCTAACGATAAATCGATGGATAGAAGAGGGGACCAGCTAAGGAACAATCTCAAAACAATACCAGACAGGATTTGTGGAGCCCCAAGGGAAAAGGAAATAGACGTGATAGCATTGGGCGTTGCCAAGATCAACGCGCATACCAAACCAGCTTATAGCTATGAATACAAGCACGCATGAGAAATTTGATGCCAAATAGGGAATCAGTTTTATGAAGAATAGGAATGTTAGATGAGAGGGAATCTCTCTTTTTACTTTAAATGGGTATGTTACTGGTGACTTGATATTGTGACATGTATATCACGAGTCAAGCATCTTTCAAAGGTCAGTCTATTGTGTTCCCTTCTCTCCTTCAACGCGCTTTTCACTCCCTAGCATTGTGATGAACAAATCATAGCTTTTTAACCCTTAATGGTATTCACATACCTTGAAGACCAAAAAACAACTCTAATTTTTTCCTGAATGCTCTTCACACCTTACCACTGTTACAAAATCAACTGGCTTTTCAATCAAGCTAACTCTCCACATACAGACAGATCTCAAGGTTACAATATTTATTATGCATGCTCAGGAAGCGTTACTAATCAAGCAGGAAACCTCGTACCACTCTCAAACTAACTCGTAATCCGAATCTCCTAATCCAGCAAGTCCTAAGAAGAACTCACTCAAACCCCAGGCTCCCGGATCTGGAACTTGTTCAAAACCAGTACCACCGATATACACAGTTCTTCCCAGGCTAGCTTTCATTCCTTTCGTGCCCTCAGCACCCTTCCTGGATGCTTCAGCTGCTTTCTTGATATCTCCTGTCTGATTGAGAGTCTCAACGAATGGATGTAAGGCATCGACGAGAGTGCGGTCTCCAGGCTTTGCCGGAGTATACCTTGAAAGAGCTTTGGATGCGGATTGCAATGCCTTTGCCCATACTTCTGGCGTTGCTGGCCCGGCAGACGCATCTTTGCGGAGGGCAGCTAAGAGAGAATTAAGGAAGATTGCATACAGAGCTCCAGAGGTTCCATCCATGGTGTTTTCAACTACCTGAACGATTCTTGCAAGATCAATAACAGCGTCACCAGACAACTTCTCTTCCAAGATTGTTGAGAGCACAGCTACACATTTCATTAGCTTCAAGTAAAATCTTTCATCGGCCATACTTACATTCAGCTCCTCTCTTGAGACCAATACCGCAATCTCCATCTCCAACCACTGTATCAAATCGAGTAACATCAGGTTCTGCAGCAATCATCCTCTGGAGGCCAGCTGTCAAAGCAGCCTTGGTTGTTTCTGTGTCTAATTTCAAGCCACTAGGTTTGACCTCCTCTTCGCCACCGGCAGAGTCGGTTCTAGTTAGTGTAGATTTGGCCTCCCATGTTTCTTTTCTGATGGGTGCCGCCCATCCAGTCGCCTCTGTGGATGCATCCAATAATTGCAACATGCTAGGTCCGCCAAGATTCGTATTTACGACATTGAGGAGTGATATGCTAAACCCCAGACCATTCAAACTGGTCATATAAGTCCCAGCAAGGATTCTGACTGGCTTGATATTGTAGGACTTTTCGAGCTGGCCGACAACTTCTGCTGTAATACCACCGAGCTCCAGGACGCTAACACCTCCGAGATTATTGACTAGAAGCACGATTTCATTGGAGTTTACATTTAAGAATGCCCGGTCCTTGTCTTTCGAGTCCAACAACTGGGTAAGCATTCTTTTGACAAGCTCAGGTAGGTCAACCTTAGCTCTTCCACTACCAGGCTCATTATGAATCCCCATTCCAATCTCAACCTCTTCAAAAGCCAGGCTTTCCTCGGAATCGGGATTTGGTGGTGCTCGTCCTGGAACATGAACATGGTCAAGGGAAGCCCCCACGCTCACAATGTTGTCTGCTGTCAGTTTCCCAACCTTGTAAACATCCTCCAGACTAGCACCAGTTGCTGCCAATGCTCCTGTAATCTTATGTACCAGAACTGTGCCAGCGATACCTCTTCTGCCAACCTTTCCAGCCTTCTCCCGACCAACTCCCACATCATCCCCCACTACCAACATCTCCACTTTCAAACCCGCCGCCTTCGCTTTTTCAACAGCCATGCCAAAGTTCAGTACATCTCCTGTATAATTCATGACCGTAACCAAGATTCCCTTCTCGGCATCAACTCTTGACATCACACATCTGCGAATTTGCTCCGCACTCGGCGATGCAAATATAGTACCTGCCACGGATGCTGCAAGTAATCCTTCACCCACGAAAGCTCCAAAGCTGGGTTCATGACCACTTCCACCACCGGATATTATGGATACTTGGGAAGCATGGCCGGGTCGCCTATAGACAATTTTGTTCTCTGCATCGAGAGCGACGGATGGATTGGTCAGAGTGAGAGCATGAAGGGCGGAATTCACGAGGAGGGTGGGATCATTAACGAAATGTTTTGCTGCCATGGTTTGATTGTATGGATTATGATTGGAGAGAGATGAGGTATGAGGTATGAGGTATGAGGTATGAGGTATGAGATATGAGGTATGAAAGATGAGAGATGAGAGATGAGATATGAGATATGAGATATGAGATATGAGGTATAAGATATAAGATATAAGATAGGAAGAGGGAGTGGGAGTGGGAGCTATTAGTAGTATAAGAAGTACTCAAGTAGAAGGAAAAGCAAGGAAGAGCAGAGAAAAGAAGAGAAGGAGGCAAATGAAACAAGCAAAGCTTCTTTGACTGGTTGGTTATCGTTCTCCTTTCCTTTCCTTTCCCTTCCTTTCCCTTCCTTTCCTTTCCCTGCCTTGTCCTTTCAACACATCATAAACCAGCACAAATAACCGTCAACCAAAGACGATTAATTGGTTGAGGAGATCAACAATTGGAAGCGGGGCAAATGAGGCAAAGAATGTGAATGTGAATGTAAATGTGAATGTAAATGCGGGGTAGGTTAACCTTGCTTGCTCCGATCCGATCCAATCCAATCCAATCCAATGACTACGGACCTGGTGGACTCCGGAGTATTTGTACGACTACACAATTCTCACGTGGCTTGGAAATCCGGCAAAACCGTGGGGGTAAGGCTTCGCGTTAATCAATACTCGAGTAGTCCAAAATTCTTTTTCCGAACTCGCATGCGTGCCAATTGATTTCAACTACTCATAATCGTGACTCGGTTCATTTCTTCTCACTCGCATCACAAAGCAAACGGCAACAAGTCAAGAATGTTACAGATACCACTCATAGCCGTTCCAGGCCAGCTCTTAGGTTCCAGTAGCGAATACTTGCCAGGTCCAGGTACACACATCCATTCCTCGAACCTCTATGCCTCAATTCCCGGACCCATCAAAACAATAGCACCGCCCAAACCTAGTTATCCTCAAAAGAGAGCCACGAAGATCACGCCTGCTGCCCCAGTGCCTCTCTCGACCATCTCGATTGAAAGAGCTACCATTACTGGAGACAAGGCGGAGATTATACCAGAGGTCAACAGTACGGTTCTGTGCAGAGTGACAAGAATCACGCCGCGACAAGCTACGGTTGCGATATTGGTCGTAGGGGAGACTGTATTGGAGGGGGAATGGCAGGGCTTGATTAGAGTGCAAGATGTGAGGGCTACGGAGAAGGATAAGGTTAAGATTTTTGAGAGTTTTAGACCGGGAGATATTGTGAGGGCTGTGGTGGTGAGTTTGGTCCTTGCTTTGAGAATATTCCCGAGAAGATGAGCATATGCTAATGGTAACATGATGGCAGATTTCATTAGGTGATCAACAGAGTTACTTCCTGAGTACGGCAAGAAACGAGTTGGGTGTTATCATGGCAACAAGTGAGGCGGGCAATGCGATGTATCCAGTGAATTGGAAGGAGTATAAGGATCCGGAGACGGGAGCAAGTGAGAGTAGAAAAGTCGCAAAACCATTTTGAATTTTGGACGTGCAGGGGGTTCATTCATGTCATCGAAACAAGCATAGCGTATGGCGTCCAGGCGTTCAAGGATATAAGGATCTACAAAGTTTATGATCTGGTATCTTTCATGGGCTATTTGATGGTTGATTGATTGAAGAAGAGAGGAGGCATATGTGTGATCTGCTAGGCAACTGGACGAGGAAAGCGCAGAGGGTGTATTAGCAGATGTGTGCCCTCTCGATTTCATAACCTTTCTATTCTCCAAGTGGTATCAACATGCGACGTTATGGGTTTGATCACGTCTTTGATTTCTATCTGCATTGAGACAGTGGGCACCGATCAAATCATATAATCATCACAAGCACATCTTATTATCAAGAGGGACCGTGGACGGTATGATTGAGCATTGCAATGTATGGAGACGGAACATCGATGCTCCAACAAAAATAACTCAGTACAAGCGCATCCCCAATATCGCCGCCTGCATCATCAGCGCAAAGGACACCTAGAGACCTCTCCTCTTATCCCACAGGAAGTACTGCATGTGTGCTCTAAATAGAACAAGTGTAGAGATAGGAGAAGCTTTTTTTGTGCATCACCTCCATACCATTCTGCAAAGTTACACCTTCTTCGCACGCTCTCGGCGCCCCTTGCGTAATTCGCAGAATCGATTGCCATCCATAAGAATCCCCTGCGCAGGACGGGGGGGTAGGGGGGGGGCAACGGCAATTTGGGATCGCACTCCAGGATCGCATGGTACCATGGATTCTCCCCCCATCCGCGCCGTGTTCTCTCTCCGCCCCTTCCTATGCAATGCTTCCTAATACCCGGATGCTCGATATCGGAAGGAGCGATATCCGAGAGGTGCGGGATGCATGGCTAGGTATCTTCTCTCGTCTGCATGCGACTGTGTGGCTGTGTCATGGTAAGGATTCATGCTTATCCGGGATCCGGTCAATTTTGGCTTGGGTATGGGTATAGCCGGGTGGAGGAGGCTGGGTGATGCGAGGTGTGCTCTGCATACCCGGTTTGGCATTCGTATTCATCGTTTTATCATTGTGGTTTGGATTTCCTTGTCCTCGCTCTGCGATGCTCATCCTGGTGGTACCTTGCAAGTTGCAGCAATTCCTGTTGTGCGATTGCGCGAAACTGTTCTCCAAATTCCAACGAAAGGATAAGGTATGTATGTGCCTGAAGCACGGCGCATTGTTTATACATATATAGACCTCTTGGAGTCTGTAGAACAGTAAATTTCAAGCCAGTATTTATGTATATATCTTCAAGCTTCCGCGCACGCCCATTTATCGAACCTATAGCTAATATCGGTTGTTGACTCTTCCCATGCCCAATTACCTACCCCCATCCTCAAAATAAATCATGGTATACCTCCCATCTTCAGCCGTCCAGTGAAACAGTCAAAAATAAGATAAAACATCAACACCCTCAACCTTCCTGAAGAGAAAATAACAAGTAACGAGAATAGATATCCGAATACAATATAGGATCTTCACATTCCCAAAACATGAACCACCCACAAAATAAGAATCCACCCACTCGCTGCCTTTCCCTGATCCGTAACCCCCTCCTCCCTCATACAAAAGCCAGCTAGCTTACTTCCATCCCCAATAACGTCGAGGATGCACGCGTTCAAAATCAGATTTCATGAAACTTTACTGACATAAAATTCTCCGTTCGAGCAGTCTTAGCTTTAACCGTCTCTAATGCGCCGTGCTACGACTTGTTGAATCTTCGACATCTCTTTGCACTCTTAACCTTGAATGGGAGGGGTGAGGGTGGCTTCAGAGGAGAGCGGAAATGGACTGCGTGAGTTTTGGAGCGAAGCGACAGATATCAGACGAGAACTGGGATAACATTGTACGCAACATTATGGTGAGAATTATATCAATACTTGTCTGAGTCATTTGGGATGCGGTAGTACTGATTTCTACTCCTGTAATCATGCCATGAAGATTGAAAATAGTATATATCACCAACACCAACTTCAATATCACCCCGGCCTTGTGAAAAGATTCTACCTCAAGACACCTCCAAATAACTCCCAGCAACAAAAACGCCGTTAAAGAGAAAAGAGAAAAGAGGTAAGAATGTCAACTTTATTAGTGTCTGATCCTCTTCGAACCTTTGAATCCATGCCTCTCTCTCCCCAACCAGATACCTGTACATTTGATAGACTTCATAAAGATATACCACCAACAAACCAGGAATAAGATTTAAAATGCCCACTTCAGATCCATATGGTCTGTAACAATGCTTTGGGTCTGCTGTGGAACAAAGCAATCTCGTGTGCGGTAAAAGAGTGTGGGATAGGATAAACCTTGAGGAATGAGGCTCTGCTTGAGCAAGGAAACGAAATAAGATGCGATGGCTTGATTTTAAACAGCTGCCCTACAAATATAGCTTTCGCTTGAAGCATATAGTAGATTCGAGATCATCGAGCGACATTAGCACCCATGATGGTGGTTTTCTCATGACTTGACGATTCTGTTAAGAGAGCACACCACTCGGACTCGGACCTGCAGGATGCTTCTGAAACATACAATGTTGCATATGTCCTACCAAAAATCAGGTACCCAAATCTCCAAGTTTCGAGCATTCCAATATGGATGCGCTCAATAAGATCCATGGATCAATATGTCCCCAAGCAAATAAAACGACACCTTATTCGCCGTGCTTCATTCTGTTCTTATCCACAACGCCTAGACCCAAACATTGCCCTCCCATTTCTACACAAAAAGGTTCATGATCTTAAAGCCCTCAATCTCTCACCCAACCCGTCCTCCTCTACTTCGGTTGGATTCGATTTGACTGGAGCTGCTTCCTCTGGACTCTTCATCTCCTGCTTTAACTCGATTCCCGCCTCGTCCGCAACTTGGTTCATCAACCTATCAACATCTTCCTGAGGGGTTGCTACTGCAGTCGCGGATGTGGTTGCGTTTTCATAGTATCCAGTTGCTACATCCAAATCCTCAAATTGTGTTTCGAATCGGTCCATTACTGCTGAGATCTATAGGGTTGCATGTTAACATATAGTATAGTCCAAATAGAGGTGTTGAAGTAGTGTCAAGAGTAGAAGGGGAAAACGAACTTTCTCCAGATCCATAGCTTTCATGGCTTGATCCATTCCTCTGACTACATTCGTCATACTCCCGGTAACTTGTCTCATGGTAACCGCTGTCTGTACCCTACTAGCCACGGCATCGATTCTACTCGCTAATCTCAGTAGATTTAGTTTCTCATTTTGCTTGCGAATGGCATTTTCGGCGTTGATTTTCGCAATGTCGGGATGGCCTTGCATGATTGCCTGAAGAGTAACGTTAGTGATATTGGTGGGCTTACGGCTTGTGGTTTGTGGTCTGTGTGGGTATGGGACGGAGAGGTAGCATATACCTTCTTGAGTTTATCCTTCTCTGTCTTTTCTGCTTGTCCAGCTTTGTTGGCTTGTCTATTGATTTGTTTCGCGGTGAACTGGACGGTGAGTTAGCTTGAGGATATACGAAGTTCGCAGACCAGCTCATGGAGTGAAAATGATGAATGATGATGCGCGGTATTGGGTGAAGATAAGCAGAATGTAGTTGGTACCTTCAGGTTGAAGAGCGCCTTCTCGAGACCCGACATGATGCTGTTTGAACTATAATAGATGGATAGATAGATAGATAGATATGATCCTGAGAATTGATCTTCGTAGTAGGGACGAGTTGATAATACGTTGCTGAAGGGAAGTAGGTAGGGTCTGAAGGTGTCGCAGTTGAATCTAGCCTTGTGAACTTTGGATCTTTGGATCTTGACCTTGAATATATCATGTGTGACGATTGCGGGGGCGCTAAGAGGATGAGTAGACTTAAGCTCGACAGGCTTGTACTTACATCGCTTAGTCATCCGAACTCCAAAGATCCGATCTACTCTGCTGGTATGTATTTGGTTGGATCCATAGACCTAACGATGACCCCCCCCTTCTCTCCATTCTCTCCATTCTCTCCATTCTCTCGTCTCACAAGTATAAATCTTGATAGTATATCATCCATCCCTTCGCGTCAAGATATATAAATTCATTTCCCTAGAATAATTTCCCCAAGATGTCTTCAAAGCCAAGAATTAACGTTCAAACCTTTCCCCGTCCACCCCTCTTGGAAAAAACGCCGCGTCATCTAATAGTAAAATATCAAGGTCAAACCATCGCCGAGACCAAAGATGCTTATTGGGTCTTGGAAACATATCATTCACCCAGTGAATATCCCCCTTCACAAGATCTCCCCTTTGATGTATCACCACCTCACCACCCATGATCTAATACCATAATAGCATATTACCTCCCCGCCACATCCCTCTCCCCAAACTTCCCCCTGACGCCCACCACCAAATCCACCTTTTGTGAATACAAAGGACGGGCCACATATTATTCCATCTCTTTACCCCTCCCCTTTTCTTCCTTCCCTTCCTCTCCCTCACCTTCCTGTCCTCCCACCGACCAGCTTACTTCGTCTGAGCCCCAGAAGCATGAGATTGCCAACAGGATATGGTCTTACGAATCACCCACACCTCAATTTGAGGCTTTGAAAGGCTACCTAAGTTTCTATGCTGGGCCGTGGGATTGTTTGGTGGATGGAGAGAAGGTCATACCGCAACCGGGTGATTTTTATGGTGGGTGGACAACTAGTGAACTTGATGGGATTATTAAGGGGAGTGCGGAGACGAGATGGATGTGAGCCTGTGAGGTATGGATGTCGAAGGATATCGCACGATAGATAACAAAAATCTGTCTGAAGGATTCAAATGCGATATCCTCATAGGTACCATTTACTTGCCCGTTAGCTTCTCTACGGGCTGAGCCTGATGGACAGCCACCATGATGCGTCGGATCGTTAAACTTCAATCACAAGGTGCTAAAAATCATCCATCAGACTTCTTGATGCCTCTATGAACCCAACGTGTCTATCAAGTGAGATTCTCCTTCAACTTAACGCGATCATCATTCCCCACGCAGATCGTGTTCCGTCCCATTTCACGGCACATTCTCCAAGCGATATTCTGTAGGAGTAGACGTGTAAAATTGATTGATAAGATACTCTGAGATACCGACTATCTATACATACACCGATCAGCCCTGTCCCTGATCACCATCAGGCAACATTAAACCTTTCCGTGCCCAAGTTGCCCATATGCTCAAGTCCACCAACCAGTTCCAAATTTCGCCCCTCAGGCATGCAAACAAAATCCATCAAAACTTCAACCGCGTCAAAACATGTCGCAATAACTATGACCAAGGAAGCTGGTGGAGAAAAAAAAAAGTAAAGACAAGCTCAAAAAGACCAGATGTATATCGAACAAGGTATCTGAGGTGGAATTGTTGACGTGAGAGGAAAGAACAATTAATAAGCAATAGTGCTGATAGGACAGGGGCAGAAACAACACCAGTGGGCCAGCCATGAGTATGAGTATAGAGACATTAGGTGCGCCAGAGCGCGATGATATGAGACGAAAATGAAGAAAGAACCCAGTACGCCCGACCAGCCCCGTATTGTTGCCCGTGACCCTTTGAAACAAGTGCTCATGGGAAAAAATTGAACAGTAAAATCGCTATATGCAAAGAAAGAAAAGAGGAAATAGCCCCCTCCCAAAAGAAAACAGACGACCCTCGTCAGAAAACCAATAATAGTGTGAGGTAAGAAAGAGATGAGAGGGATATCAAAGCCGAGTCTATCAAGGAAGAGAAGAAAAGAAATCATAACAATCATTAAACAAAAAGCTCAGCCTTAGTACACGCTATCGTCCGCGTCATCCATTCCCTGAGAGATCATGGAGGGGGTAGACACGTCTGAAGCTTCCATATCATCCTCGTAGCCCACAAGGGCTTGAGAATGAAGTCGGAATGAATCTCCCATGAGCTTCGTGATTCTATAAAATGTTAGCATGGTGAACATTGCATGTTGAGCGTCATGACTTACCCCCAGACAACAACTTCATCGAGCATGCTGCCCCAGACACGAGCGACTGTGGAGCTTAGCTTGGAGCTATAGCCTACAGAATCATCGTCAAAGAGGGCTCGGATCTTGTTGTACATGGCCGTCTCCTCCTCAGTTGCAGGCTCCTCGTCATTTTCCAGGCGATAAAGCCACAAGCTGAGGATGACCATAAGGTCCAAGCCACAGAGAGGATGCTCGATACTCCAGTTGGTAGCAGAGGTTCTCGCAACCCAACGAATCCCTTGAATGGCTGCCGTTTCAATGCAGTTGTAGCACTCTTGGATGACCTTGATCATTTCACTGGACCTCTTCACCTTGTCCCTAGCATTTGACATGGCAGCTGCGACTTCGTAAGAGTCATGATACCTCAAGACCTCTTGGATTGACTTCAGGTCCACCTCAAGGCGAGCTTTCGCATTGCGGAAGAGAGCCATGGCATTGAAGATCAATGGATGCCCTTTATGGGGTGCGTTGAGTGGAACGGATACGATTTCCGGTTCACAAAGATCGAGCGACTTCTCCCACGTCTCCAATGCAAGGCGGAGTTTGAACTCCAAGACCATATCTTGAAGTGCTTCTGGGCTGCGCTTGTGGTACCAAATCTCGAGGAAGAGAGCATT
Source organism: Monilinia aucupariae (assembly GCA_002162555.1). Lineage (NCBI taxonomy): Eukaryota > Fungi > Ascomycota > Leotiomycetes > Helotiales > Sclerotiniaceae > Monilinia > Monilinia aucupariae. The sequence goes on from NGKF01000003.1 coordinate 1,701,586, forward strand.
GATCATAACACGAGTGGCAAAAGCACTATAGCGTAAGGATTCACCTTGGAACAGGTTGTCATGAGCATCCATAAACGAGGGGATCTCGGCGGCTTTGAGGTGCTCTTTCCAGATAGTTTCGTCAGAAACGTTCAAGTTCCACATGGCTTCCGTCGAGGGAAGTTGTAGGTCTTCAAATTCGTTGAAACTGATAGCAGGAGTATGGTTGTAGGTAAGCGTCAGTAAGCCAAAGAATATGTATACCGCATAGTAAGTTCGGCGGCAGCCTTCGTCTTCGACCCATTCAGCGCGGGTAGGTGCAGCATCTTCTCGAGCGTCGGTGCGAAGCTTCAACTCATAACGATTACCAGCAACCATGTTGGCAAGCAAGCTCTTAATCGAGCAAGCCCACTCCAATCCTTTTGGGTCTCCACTCCAGCTTGCAAAGATCATGTTGAGGAGCGAGCTCTGCATGGTCCACAAAGGACACTTGCGTGAGCTGAAGTTTTCCTTGTTTTGCAAGAACTGGTTCACGAGAACCTTGGAGCCAATGTGCATCATATATGCGTGGTCTTGATCAAACGCATAAAGAGCGCCAATGGATAACACCGCGAGTAGGAGTGGTGGTGACACTTGTGTGGGCTTGAAGGTTGATGGGTGCAAGAAGGGTAGGTGATGATGGAACAAGCTGAAGTATGTCGAAAGGAATCGATTCAAAGATGCCAATGGTGGAAGACGAAAGCCATCTGGGATTGCTCGCTCGCTATCATGGCCACGGACATTATCCAAGATGATATTGCGTTCTTCATCGCTCATTACTTGTGGGGGTCTCGTTGCGGCTGGCTCGGAACGGGGCTGTATCGGCGACAATTGAGGAGTGGAAGCGACCGAGGGTGGTAACGAGTCAATCATCGACTGTAACGCGGGCACGAGTCCATTATAGCTTGACGAGGCCTTGTGCTTAACGATGGGTGGAAGTTGGTTTGGATGAGGTTGCATCGTGCTGCCACTGGTGAAAGACGCCTGAGAATCTTGAGAGCCAGAAGCGGCCGAGGTGATGGAATGAGACTTGGGCTCCGTCACAGACTGCGGCATGAAAGAATCCCACTGGACCTGAGGAAGCGAGATGGCCCCGGAAGGATACGTGACGGATGGTTCCATAAGCGGCGTACCATTATGAGAGAAAGCCATTCCAGGTCTGCTCTCGTATGGGCCTACGCCTGCATTGCGCATAGCTGCAGTAGCTTTGTGGTGAAGGTCGGTCATCAACATGGCGGCGGTCTCTAGGTCAACTAACCCATCACTACTGGCCTCAATCTGTTCAAGGGCTGATGTGTCAATCGCGATGGCTGATTTAGCTGAGCTCGATACAACCGATGATTTGGGGCCGGCACGTCGCTTTACGTCGCTATGTAGAGGGATACCTCCATCCTTAGCGTGTACGGTTCGGTCGTGTCGGAGCAACAAATCGCGTCGCACAAAGGTACTTCTACACTTCATGCACTTGAATGGGCGCTCCTTAGTATCTGTAATGACGATGTTAATGATTGATCCCATCGTCGAGATGAAATGTGAAAGACGATGATGGGTTATCGCGAAGTGAGGTTGATGGACCACCACTCACGCGACTCAGGCCCCAAGAGAGGAGGGGCTGCTTAAGGGGGATTTTGGTAAGGAACATCAAAAACTTACGTGATCTCTCATGTCTACTACGATGCTCACTCCTGCTGAAAGCTCTATTACAGAACTGGCATTTGTATTTCTTCTCCGGGACGAGAGTTGACTTTCGTATGGTTGATGTTGATGATGCGGCCGTAGGTAAACTCATGGCGGCGACAGGCATTGTGGCGGCGGGATTCGATGCAGTTTCGAAAAATAATAGGTACCACTCACAGATCGATGGTTGAATATCGGTCTGGTTCGAAGATAGTCTAACTCGCGAGCGTGGGCGTCCGATTTAAAGTGTGCAGTTGATACTCTTGTGGATATTAATGTTCATTTGATGTCGTATTATTGTCATCGATAGAAGTTCGGATGGTGGTTATCTGGGGAGGAGGGGTGTGGCAGATGCCGAGAGGACCACGAAGGACGGGGGAGACAAGTAAGTTCGAGTTCGCGTCGTCGAATATAATCGAATCGAATGAAGGGTGTGGAGGGCAAAAGCAAATACACTGGCAATCAAGGGAGAGAAATGATTGAAAATGGGAAGGATTTGTAAATGATCGTGGGTGCTGTTGTTGTTGCTGTTGCTGTTGCTGTTGTTCTTGCTGTTGCTGTTGCTGTTGCTGTTGCTGTTGCTGTTGCTGTTGCTGTTGCTGTTGCTGTTGTTCTTGCTGTTGCTGTTGCTGTTGCTCTTGCTCTTGCTGATGGTTGATGAATGAATAAATAAATAAATGATTAGAAGAAGTCTTTGGGGGTGGGAAGTGAAGAGAGAGAGAGAGAAGTTATGAAAGATGAGGAGGGGTGATGGAAGATATAAAGAGTTGGCAAAAGAATTAAGCAAGGTGAAAAAAGAGGGGAGAGAGGGGGAGAGAGAGGGGAGGGGAGGGAAGTGAGTGAGCGAGTGAGGG